>JAVHLU010000979.1:0-41032 GCA_036785755.1 Colletotrichum ledebouriae
TTTAGTATTAATATAATTAATAAAACCCGCTCCTTCTTTAACTACTCCGTTATATATAGAGAGCGTATCGTTAGCATAGCCCTTAAGAGGGCTCTTATTAATACCCCTAGAGGGGATACTCGCTATTACTTCGAGCAGGTCCTCTGCACTATTAAGGCAGAGGCGGCCCAGGCCCCTTAGGGGAACGTCGGTGAGTACGGCTTACGCTGAATAGAGAGAGCATTACTAACGACGGCATAGCTGGCGGATGAAGTAGTGATAGAGGCGGTATTTAATGGCGGCGCGGGTAGTGCGCGAGAGGAAAAGTTAATAGTTTCGTAGTTTAAATAATTAAAAACCACGTTATTATCGATATAAAGTTAAAGATCGTGAGGCTATCTAGTAGGGTATATAAAAGTATAGCTATAGTTAGGAAAGGTAGTTGGCAATTACGATTATATGACTAAAGGCTATGTATTATCAGGAGGCGCGGAGTTAGAAGGTCTGTTGCACTTAAGCAGGTAAAATCACTATGCAGTGGCCAGAGGCCGAGTAAGAAGGTATATTACACTCAAGTAAGTAAAATCACTATATATAGTAGCTAGAGGCTTTAAATAAATCGCATTATAGCGACCTCTTATTAAATAAACCTAAGTCTAACCCTCTATAGTAATTTTAAATTTAAATATTTTTAGAATTATAATAAGGGAGCATCTAGCTTACTTATTAATTTAGCTTATTTATTAAGTATATTACAATTAGAAAAGATAGCTAATAATATTTTATAAGTTAAAATTATATATAATATTAAGAGTTATAAAGTTAACTAGTCTATTATACTTAAGTAAATAGAATTACTATATAATAGCTTAAGGCCTCTTTAATAAGTTCAAATATATAATACTCTATTGGAAATAAAATTAGACTTTATCAAATTTTATCTTTAAGGCCCTGTATCTCTATGAATATAAGGTATATAAGAAGATGAAAAATATATTAAGAATTCTTATTTTACTACGCATTGAACAATATATAGTTTATTACTATATACCTAGGGGTAATACCTTTATCGAGGATAATAATATAAAATTAGACTTTAAGGTTTAACTAAATCTAATAAGATTTAACTAAATCGGGTTAAGATATTAATACGGTATATAAGATATAAACTAGCTAAACTTTGCTATATTAAGCTTAAACTAGCTATATTATACTTTATTACTACTTTTAAACCTTTAAGAGGATTAACTATATATACGTACCTTTTTTCCCTAGTTTTTCTACGCTTTAGAATAAGGATAACGATTTAATATATTCACCTATTTATTTCTCAATTTTCTTTCGAATACGCCGTGCTTATATAGTCTCTATTAGTTAGATTAATATATTATTTTAGCTCCACCTATTAAAAAGAAATATATTAACCTAAGCCTACTTTTACTACTTTAATTCATTAAACTTAAATTAAGAAGCTTTACCCTAAAGCAAGCAAATCGGTAGCTATAGCGCGCGCATCGTATAATATAGCAAAACTTCAGCTAATATACAGCCCATTTCCATAATAAGTAGACTATATTCAATAAAGCTACTTTGATATACCTTCTGAACCGTGGACTAAACCGCTATTTTATAGAACACTAATATATAGAATTCCTTCAAGCTAGAAGTATATATCCTTACCCCTAACAACTTAGCACCCTTACTATATCCCCTAGTTTAGGATCTACTTCCTTAGCGCTTTAAGGAATTTAGTTTACTACTTATTATATAGCTAGTTAATTTGAAATATATTCTTAGATATTAAATGTATTATATATTTAAACTCGATTTTAGTATTATTAATTAACTTAAAATACCTCTTTTTAAGCTATTTTTATTATTATATAGACTTACTTACTAGAAGATAGAATTATCTCTAACTTTTAATTAGAGTAATATTATTAGGATACTAGTTATTAAATTAATAGTTCTTTTAATATTTAGAGTAATACATTATAATAATAGTATTAATAAAATATAAATATTAAGGTATCTTCGTAGCTTAATTAATTAGAGATACTTATAGTTTAATTATTATATTTGATTAGAGTACTTTAGAGATTTATTTTATAATCTTGGATTACTTATAGAGCTTTATAGTGTCTAATAGCTTCTTAAGTCTTCTAATTTAAGGTTTTAATTAAAATTATTAAGGTAGTTAGTAACTACTACTAAGTTTTTCCTTATTATTTAGTATAGAAAAGACGCCGTTTTTTATAGACATAAAGGTTACTAAGCTGATTATACCCTCGAGATAGGATTATAGCTATCGCGTTACCTAATTACCTTCTTAGGAACTGCGGAGTATAGATAATTACACGGGTTATATAGTAAGGGGTCAAAAGCCTAAGCCTACTGCACAGTATCCCACCTAAACTAATAAATTTCAGTATAGCTTATATAGGCTATCTAACTAAATAAAATCTCTAAAAAAACGTTTAGTACTTTAAGCTATTAATATTCTAAGATTATGTTTTAAAGATTTTACTACATATATAAATATATATCTATTAAATCTAGAAATAATAGAGTTTGAAGAGATCTAAGCTATAGTAGAGTATAGTGAGAAATACTATATAGTTAGTACTATCTATCTTAGTGAAGAGTTTATTTTTAAAGACTTAAGAGTAATTATATTAAATAACTTATTTAAACCTCTATGAAATCTTAAAAGAACTGTATATGATGTATTTTAAATATTATCATTTTAATATAAATCTCTTAAATATTCATTTATTATTATACTGCTATGATATTAGTAAGTTAAAATGATAAAATTTAGTGGATTGTAGGTGGCGCACTGTGAGGTTACTTCAGACTTTTGACACCTCACTGTATCTGGGGTACCTTAACTTACACAGGGGCTCGACGTGACCTTTCCCTACCTTATCACCCATTAGCGCTAGGTACACATCGGAGGCAGGGTTGCAGATTTGCCTGCTTTTTGCTAAAAAATTATTAATTTTAATTCAGCCTAAAAAAGCAGCTAAAATCTGCTTAAATTAGCTAAACCCTTTTAAGTAACTACTTTTTAGGAAGTATAGAGCCTACTATAGAGGCCCTACTTAGATAAGCTTAATACTATTAATTAAGTAAGATTTAACTAATTATACCTAAAAATCATGATTTTGATTGCTCGAGTTGGAAAAAATCAGCAGGGATCAACGATCAACCTGCAACCCTGATCGGAGGAGGAACTAACATGCAACCCCACTGTACCTACGCAGGAAATCTTTTTTTCTTGTGCTTGTTTCTTTTTGAATAGCACCCGCCTTGCTCGACTTTGCGCCTAGTCCTACGACCTTTTGAGAACTCGAATTGGCAAAAGGATCTGATCGCCGCGCACACAGCACGCAATCATTGCGTCTTTATTTTAGCAAGCCTTCTTCTGTGTCGACAGATAGCAGGGAAAGGGTCATCACAATGGCAAAGAACAAGAGACTCACAGCTGGCAGCAAAGCTCCACGTCCGGCCCAGTTGACCGAACGGTCGCTCACCACGCTGACGACCAAGATTGACAAAAGCCTTGGAAAGGACGCCAGAGATGACAATGCTAACAACAACAAAAAGCGGAAGCAAGCCTCAGAAGGCCCCCCAGAAAGTCTCCATCAGCGGAAAAAACAGGCACAAGATCGCGAGACTTCTGTGAAAGACATGGGAGAGGCGAACACGAAAGCCGGGAGTAAGGGCGGTTCCCTCTCTCGCGACGCTCTGCTGGAAGAAATACGCGCTTTGGGAGGCGATGAGAACGATCTGGATCTGATTGGAGATATCGACTCGGATGAGGAGGCGTCGAATGAGGAGAAGAACTCTGCCGCGGTCGACAGCAAGCTTCAAGGCGAGCTAGCTGCCTTCGCTGCCCAACTAGGACTTCATCAATACCATAAACAAGCGACTGCCGCAGAAGATGACCAGGATAGCGAGGCCGTTGAAGTCGAAGAGACCAACCCGGAGGCGACCGAGGATCCCGCCCCGCTAAAGACCACTCCCGCGGAGTCAGTCCGCAAAGAAACCAAGGATGCATACAAAAAGCAGTTCGTGAGCACAATCCCCTTTCTTCCTACAGAGTCGACGTCATTGTACTGACCGAAGGTCATTTGCAGAAATTTGAGCCTCGTGCGGACTGGCATGGCGCTTCACTGAGCAAGCTCCCAGAACCTGCCTCGACGGAGTTGGACGGCTATCTCGGCGCCGTGCATGCTCTTAAGAACCATGCCTTGAGTCTTCTCGAAGCTGATGCAGCGGCGTACAGCAAGAGTGTCTTGGCATCGTCTTCCCACAAGTTTCTGTCAACAATCATATCCTCAGGTACATTGTCTGATAAGGTGTCGGCTCTCACGTTGGCGATACAGGAGTCTCCACTGCATAATGTGAAGGCTTTCGAGTCGCTCCTGGGACTCGCATCCAAGAGAAGTCGCGCTCAAGCCACCGGAGCATTGGGCGCCTTGGTAGATCTTCTGGGACCCGGTCTTGTTCTCCCGCCGAATAGAAGACTCCGGACATTTCAGTCCCAACCCGGACTGCTCGGTACACTCCAAAAGTCCTCCATCAAGGCTTGGTCTTATGGACAACCCCTGCCCGACCGTTTGACTGAAGCCCACCTCATCCAATTCGCTTACGAGGACTGGCTAAAGGCCTGCTACTTCAAGGTTATTCAGCTTTTGGAGGTGTGGTGCAACGACGAGATCGAATACTCCAGAACCCGCGCTCTCGACTTCGTTTACGGTCTGCTCAAGGACAAGCCGGAGCAAGAGACAAACTTGCTGAGACTCTTGGTCAACAAGCTTGGAGACAAGGATCGAAAAATTGCGTCGAGAGTCTCCTACCTTTTGCTTCAGCTCCAGAACACTCACCCCGGAATGAGGCAGATTATCATCAAGGCCGTAGAGCAGGAGGTCCTGTTGCGACCCGGCCAAACCTTCAGGGCCCGATATCACGCCGTCAACACCCTCAACCAAACCATCCTTAGCAGCCGCGAAGTTGGCACAGCTGAAGCGCTTCTTCGCATTTATTTCGATACCTTTGTCAGCTTGCTCAATAGCTCCGTGCTGGGCCGAGCGCTTGGGGATGATGATGAGAAGCGGACAGCGCCCGCAAAGGACGGACCCACAGCCGCCGAGCGCCAGACAGCTGATAAGCTGGTCACTGCCGTGTTGACTGGTATTAACAGAGCTGTCCCGTTTGTGTCTGCGCAGGACCCTATGTAAGTCACTACAAGCCTAGAACTACTACTGGCTATTCAGTAATACTAATCCCCGCCACAGCCTTGAGTCCCAATTAGATACCCTGTTCCGTATCGCGCATTCGACGAACTTCAACACGAGTATCCAGGCACTCATTCTCATTCACAAAATATCAGTTTCCAAACACATGGCGTCCGACAGATTCTTCAGGACTTTGTACGAATCTCTGCTGGATCCTCGACTTGCCACATCCTCGAAGCAGGCTCTCTACCTGAACCTCCTGCTAAAGTCATTGAAGGCCGATGTTGACACTCGGCGCATCAAGGCTTTTACAAAGAGATTGCTGCAGATTCTCAACCTGCACCAGCCTGCTTTCGCTTGTGGCTTGCTATACGTGGTGTTTCAGCTGCGCATTCAGTTTCCTGAGCTCAGGGCACTTCTCGAGGAGCCTGAGGATAACAATGAGGAAGAAACAAGCAAGCAGCCTTTGTACCAAGATAAGATACAGTCTGCCACGAGGAGAACCGTATACGATGGCCGAAAGAGAAATCCCGAGCACAGCAATGCACAAAATAGCTGTCTGTGGGAGAGCATTCCTCCCCTTACCCACTTCCATCCCTCTGTGTCGATGCTTGCCGCTGGCCTCTTTTCAGACGAGCATCAGATGGCTAAGCCAGACTTGGAGAGTCACAGTCTGATTCGGTTCCTCGATAAGTTTGTCTACCGCAACCCTAAGATGACCGAGACGAGCCGCGGAGCATCCATCATGCAACCCGTTCGCAACCCTGACTCTGGCAGCATCTGGCTCGCCAAGAGGACAGGCTCGGCTCCTGTTACGTCCGTCAACACGCCTAACTTCCGGAATAAAAAAACCGAACAGATTGCGGCGGAGGATATTTTCTTTCACGAATACTTCAAGCAGGCGGGTAAGAAGGGCAACATGGACAGGAAGGAGGGTGCAGCTGCGACTGCTATCTCTGATGAACGAGAGGATGATGCTGAGCAAGAGGACGAGATCTGGAGAGCACTCACAGCCACACACCCTGATGGCCCGATCGATAGTGAAGAAGAGGATCTTGCCATGGATGGCTTTGATGACAGCGAGGACGAGTCCGACGGCGCAGTCATCTTTTCTGAGGGCTCTGATATCAACGGCTCCGACGAGGAGTTGGATGGTGACGCGGACGAATTCGAGACTGAGGAGGACGAAGACGTGGATGACGAGGGGGATGTTCAGCTCTCTGCACCTCCCGTTGAAGAGGGCCAGGAGGAAGACAAGTCGGCCAAGAAGGGTGGCCGATCATCGCGAAGGAAACTTAGAGACCTGCCAATGTTTGCTTCTGCTGAGGACTACGCCGAGCTACTGGCACAGGACGAGGACTAAAGGGATTTGCGAAAGCCCGGTAGGACTGATTTTAAATGAAGGTTAAGTAAATCAATTCAAGTTCGGTATCTTTGCAGACTCGAACAGGCTCGCTACGGGGACGATTGCGTCCTTCCGCATCTCGTTAATCATGTATCGAACCATTTCAGCTTGTCATCCTTCGTGAAAATGGCCTGGTAGGTTTTGTCGCCATCGGAATGCTCCGTTTCTTCGGTGTGGATACTGTGCAGCTTGGCTGGCTCTTCTCCTCCAGGCACATCAAATACTCTGATGTGAACGTAGGCAGGCCCTGACTCAGGCAAAGCTGGAATGCGGACCTTGCCAAAAAGATGCACACCATAGGTCGAGACAGCGACTCGGACGGCGACGAGGTTTTGGGCGTTGAACCCAGCAAGCTGGTCGTCATCAAGATGCTCCTGTTTTGCGTAAGTCGATAACTGTGGTTCGGTGGTCGGGTGGCCCCAGAACTGACAACAGCCTGGAAGTATTCACGCTCATGCTCTATTGCGGAATCGGATGTTAGCTCTGGGTTCCCTTGTAGTCAAGAGGGTGCCGCGTCAAGTATTACGCGGCGACGGAGTGCGAGTGTCTACTTTGATATTCGCGCCGCGTCTTCAGAAGCTCCCTTTTGAGCTCTGCTTCGACGTCGTTGAAGGCCTTGATAGACTCCTCCTTCGGCTCATGGAGAGGACCGACCGAGGTCGACCGTTTCTGCAGTACTCGGGGGTGTGGGGCGTCGCGGGCTCGCATTTACAATCCCTACTCACGTAGGGGGGCAAAAAACCCCGCACTACGTTAAAAAGGGGCTTCTACGCTAAATTACTAAAACTATTACTTTTTAATATAACGTGGTTCATTAGTTAGCTGCGCATATTAGTTAGCCGCGCACTTTTTCCTAGACCTGCTTAGTTATTAACTACTTATGTATTTAATATATAATTACTCTATAACTATGATACTTATTTACTTATAAGAAGATAAGATCCTTCATATTATTAAGGTAATCTAATTAATATATATTATAAGTTAAAAGCTAAGTATATAATATATAGTAAAAACTATAATATCCATAAAAGCTCTTTAAATAATAAAATAAATAACTAACCTTAATATAAACTTACCTAACCTTAATAATGTAAACTCGATCTAATTAAAAAGAAATACTTCCCTAATATATTATAAAATAAGATACTAGAGGATTTCCTTTATACCTTACTAGTATAAAAGATATAGCTAATCTTTTGTTATAAGTATATAATTGAGCTCGGAATTACGCCGCAGCCCCTTCGCAAAAAGACTATAATAATTTTACCTAGTTCGTAAGTATAATTTAGGAAATACTATATAGGTATTTTAACTTATAGCCTCTACTAGTTAAGGAAAATAATATAGGAACCCTATATATTCCTACTACTTATAAGCAAACCCTCGTATAAAGTTAAATACGCGCCGTACTAGGGCTAATTATATTAGAGCTAAACGGGCTACTAAAGCTCTTATAGCAAAGCTACTATATAAGATAACTCCTTAACCTAAAAGGTCGACCTTCTAATAAGGTACTAAAGGTAAATAATACTATATAAGAGGTAACTCCTTAACTAAAGAGGTCTTTCTTAAGAGGTTCTTATAGCTAGAAGTATAAGAAGCTCTACTATAAGCAGGGCCTTATACCTCTCCCTCTTCCTTATCCTTATCTAACCTATAATAAATCCTTAACTATATTAGTACTAAACCTTATATATAAAAACGCTAAGCCTGCGCGAGGTATACCCTTTAATACTAATAATATATAAGAGCTTACTAGAGAGTTTAGTATTAATATAATTAATAAAACCTACTCCTTCTTTAACTACTCTATTATATATAGAGAGTATATTATTAACCTAGCCCTTAAGAGGGCTCTTATTAATACCCCTAGAGGGGATATTTATTATTATATTATAGCTAAGTAAGTAGACTTAGTAATAGAAACTAGGTAAGTTATTATATACCCTATAGAATAGCCCTTCTTTAAGCAGGTCCTCTATACTATTAAGGCAGAGGTAGCCTAGGCCCCTTAGGGCTTAAATATTAGTAAGTATAGCTTATGCTAACTACTTTAATATAGAGAGAGCGTTGCTAATAATAATATAGCTGCGAAGGCGTTAGCTAACCCGATCGAATAAGAGGACTAGCGGACGAAGCGGTAATAGAGGCGGTATTAGCAGCATAGGTAGTATATAAGAGGAAAAGTTAATAGTTTTATAGTTTAAATAATTAAAAACTACGTTATTATTAATATAAAGTTAAAGATCGTAAGGCTATCTAGTATAATAAGTACGTATAAGTGCGGCTATAATAAGGAAAGGTAGTTAGTAATTATAATCACGTGACTGAAGGCTATGTATTGTTAGGAGGCGCGGAGTTAGAAGGTCTGTTGCACTTAAGTAGGTAATATCACTATGCAGTAGCTAGAGGCTATTTAAGTAGTATATAGAAAAGATATATATAGTATAATAGAAGGTAATTAGGTAAGAGTAGAGGCGCGAGGTCCTAGTTAAATAAGAGGAGTATATAGAGCTTACCTAGGAGCTTATAGAAGCTATTATAGAAACTACTATAATAAATAAGTATAAAGCCCTATATAAGCTAGTTATAAATAATAATAATAACCTAGCTTGTACTTAGGGGAGGGCTAGCTATGAGGGGGGATAGTATTATAAGCTATACCTACGTTAAGCTTACTAAGGCTTTTATTTAAGCTTACTACCTAGAGAGCTACCTAGGGCTTACCTAGGGCTTACTTAGTAATCCCCTATAGACTAATAAAATCTCTACTAGAGAGGGAAAGTTCCCCTTTTCCTCTCTACCTTAAATAAATAGTATTATAGCGACTTATTATTAAATAAACTCAAGTCTAACCCCTTATAATTAGATAGGTTTTAATTAGATTGAGTACTTTAATAAATATATTAAGAACTAAACTTAGGGTATCTACTAGATACTTATGATTAATAGTTATAAGAGCTATTTATTAGCTAGATTTAATAATTACTATAAGTAGAATAATATTATAATAGTTAGTATACTTATATATTCGTTATATCTACTCTAGCTATTAGATATTACTCTTTATTCATTTCTAAAATATATATATAATAATAAAATTAACCTCTTTATTTAAGCCTCTATAAACTATATTATTAAGTCTAAGTTTTTAATTACCTTCTACTAGGCTTATAATAAGGTTTTTAATAGTTGAACTATTAATTCTATATTTCTAAGCGCTAGAATTTTACTATAGAATCTAGATTATATTATCTAAAAGCTTAATATATATTTATAAATACTTGTATCTCTTATAGCTAAGCTTTTAATATTATTACCTTAGTAGTTATAAATTCCCTCTAACTTATAAGAAACTATCTTATAATTTAATTTTTCTTTAAAGTTAGATCTCTACTTATTAAGGAAGTTTATTAATACTAATTATCAAAAGGTATATAAATAATAATATACTTATTTACTCTTTAATTAATTAGCTATATATACTTAAGGATATAAATATAGTATTTATAAAACGCTAGAGGGCTAAAAAGATATAGGTATAGCTTAGAGAAGTACTTAATATAGAGGATTCAAAGGGTTTACTAAAAGAGAAATAAAAATATAAATACCTAATACCTTGAGAGAATAAGGAGGGGGGTTTAGTAAAGAGAGCCTAGCTAGCCTAGATATATTATAATATATATAATAAGACTAGTTATAATAGAAAAACTTATTTAAAGGATATTAAATTATTAGGAGATTCTAATAGTAATAATTAATAATAGATTTAATATACTATAATTAAGATATACTAGATATTATTATAGATATAAGAAAACGTGCGTAGCTAATTAATACATAGCTAACTAAAGGAGTCACCTCTCGTATAGTGGCGTTCACCTTTAGCACCTTGCTAGAAGGTCGACGTTTTGGGTTAAGGAGTTATCTCATATAGTGGCTTTTACCTTACTAGAAGGTTTAGCGAGGGCGTTACTACGAGAGCCTTAGTAGCCCGTTTAGCTCTAATATAATTAGCCCTAGTATAGCGCGCATCCGACTTTATAATATTTAGAGGGTTTACTTATAAGTAATAGGAACGTATAGGGTTCTTATATTGTTTCCTTAACTAGTCGAGGGTATAGGTTAAAATACCTATATAGTATTTCCTAAATTATACCTATAAACTAGGTAAATTTATTATAGTCTTTTTGCGAAGGGGCTGCGGCGTAATTCCGAACTTAATATAGCTAACTAATAAACCACATTAATTAATTAATAGTATAATATCTCTTATTAATTGGAAAAAGTTTATTACTATAACTTAAATATTATAGTATCGTTACTTACTATATATAGAGCTAGCTAATATCTCTATTAAGTTCGGAATTACGCCGTAGCCCCTTTGCAAAAAGACTATAATAAATTTACCTAGTTTATAGGTATAATTTAGGAAATACTATATAGGTATTTTAACCTATACCCTCTACTAGTTAAGGAAACAATATAAGAACCCTATACGTTCCTATTACTTATAAGTAAACCCTCTAAATATTATAAAGTCGGATGCGCGCTATACTAGGGCTAATTATATTAGAGCTAAACGGGCTACTAAGGCTCTTATAGTAATACCCTCGCTAAACCTTTTAATAAGGTGCTATAAAAGCTATTATATAAGATAACTCCTTGACCTAAAAAGTTAACCTTCTAGTAAGGTATTAAAAATATTATAAAAGCTATTATATAAGATAACTCCTTAACTTAAAAAGTTAACCTTCTAGTAAGGTATTAGAAGTAAATACTACTATATAAGAAGTAACTCCTTAACTAAAGAGGTCTTTCCTAAGAGGTTCTTATAGCTAGAAGTATAAGAAGCTCTATTATAAGCAAGGCTTTATACCTCTCCCTCTTATTACGAACGGCGAATAGGCGAAGGTTAGTATACTTTAATTACGCTATATTAAGTGGATTCTGCGTTAAAGAAGGGAAAAGTCTAACTATGGGCTAGCGTAGCAAGGGAAGGCTAAAGAGTCGCTCAGTAATCACGAAACCCATAAGTCACGTGATCTAAAATTTAGGTAGGTCTAACCTAGCGCTATAACATTACCCCCCCCCTTTATTAGTATTACTATCTATAGTAATTAGCTATTATAATATAAATAATTCTCTAAATATATCCCCTTCTTCCTATTCTTATACTCGCGCTAGGGCGTTATTATTATCCGTAGTAGCAGGGTCCTTATCCTAGGTAGTAGCTAGAAGCTAAGCTAAAAGATACTTTAGTAGTCCTATAGTAGTTAGGTTAGTAATATAGAAGTCCTATAGTGCTACTAGGGCGTGCTTAAAACTTTTAGCATTATACTAGGTAAGATCGCGGTTATAACCCCTCTAGTTAGCGCGGTATTATAGCTATCCGTAGTATAACTAGCTAGTAGTTATATATATAACTTTATATTCTAGCTTATTATTAAACTTAATAGTAGGAGGGGGGGCCTCGAATTAACCTAGTAAAGGGTCCCTAGTAGCCTTCTAAAGCTTACTAAAATAGAATACTAGGTTATAGTTATATTCCTTTAGTAAGTTAAGTACCTAAGTCCCCCCGGGGCTAGTAGCTTTAATTAGCTATAGGCCGTCCTATAGTATTAATAGCTTTAAAGAGCTTTCTTAGCGCTATCCTTCTATTAATATATAGATAGAGTCCCTTATAGCTAAGTTATTAGGCTAATAGTAATAGTTAGTAGCTCGGGTATAGTAATATTAGGCTATTACTATATTTCTTTTAGTAATCTCCTAGGTACTATAAAGGTTTTATATAAGCTACTAAGCGTTATTTTAATTAATTTTCTCTTTTATAATTAAGAACCTTTATATATATTAGTCCTAGTTAAAACTTATCTATAAAAAGTATCCCCTTTTAATCTTAAATAGTATAAGCCTAGTAGTTTTATTAGGTAACGCCGCCTAGGTGAAATCTATAGCTAGGAATATCTCGCTCTAATTATCCTAGAACTAGTTTATCTATAGGTATAAGTATTAGGTTAAGTACTAGTTAAGAATTTCTATCTACCTATTAGTCTTAGCGTAACCTACTATACTTAACTATATAGTTATACTATATATCTTATAGAGCTCGTTCTAGAAGTTAGAAGTAAACTAGGGGCCCCTATTAGATATAATTATAATAGGGAACCTAGTATACTAGAAGATATAAGTATAGTATAGCTAGGCGAGGTCCCGCGCTATAATAGTCTTATAATAGGGGAGAGAAACCGTCTTCTTTAATAGGTAGTATACTATTATAAACACGTTATTATACCTATATTAGTTAGATAGGTAGGATATAAAATCTATTATAACATGCTCCTAGGGGTAATCTAGTATAAGTAGGGGCCTTAACTTCCTAGAGGCTTATCCCTCGGCTTCTAAGCCTAGTAGTAAGTATAGTAGTTATAAATATACTACTCGACGTTAGTAGTTAGGCGGGGCTAGTAATAGCGTTCCTTTGGGAGCTTAATAGTCTTATTTCGACTTAGGTGCGCTATAAGCCTCTAGTTATAGGCTTCGCAGATTAATTTCATGCGTAGGTCCTCCTCTTCTAGTACTACGAGCTTTCTACGTAGCGTGGGCTAGGCTTAGTTAGTAGTTAGCGCTCCTCTTAATGCCGTGTTTATCTTCCGTAGGTTATTATTGCATCCTAAGTCCTTAGGCGTATTGCTTCGCTATAGGATCTTTATAGGGGTCTTTAGCTTACTTCCCGCAGCCTTTTAGGCGTTATAAAGCTACTCCTTAGCTTTAAATATAGCTTAATAGCGTTCTATATTAAGTTAATACTTAATATCGATTTTAGCAGGTTAAAGGAGGTCCTTAGTATCCTATATAATTATTTAGGGGAGGTCCCGGGTTATAGGGATATTACTTAGCTAGTATAAGCGCTAATAGCGCACGTCCACGTTAATATTATAATAATTAAACTATAAGTAGCTAAGGATAAGGTCATATCCCCTTATATTAAGTTAGAGGAGGGGTATTTATATTAACTCTTAGCGGTCTACTTATATATAAATTATCTATACTTTAGTTATAATATCTAATAGCTTACTATTAAACCTAGTAGCTAGGATAGGGTACTATAACTCGTTACGTTTAGTATAATAAAAATCCCTTAATAAGGGGGTTATATAAATATTTATAAAAGCGTAGCTATTTACTCTAGTATTAAGAAGGGCCTTAAGATAAATACTATATCTATTATAGACTAGAACTAACTCTTTCTCTAGTAATTTACTATTAATTAGTTATTATAAGTTAATAGATACTATTACTAATTGCTAATCTCTTTAGGTCTCCCCTAGTAGGGAGTCTACTTTTGCTAGGGGCTCTAGTTTTCTACTAGCTCTAGGTTATTACTAGTAGCTTTAATAGGCTTAGTAATACTTATAGTAGCCTTAGCCCTTTTATAGGGGTAATCTAGCGAGGTATAGCTAGTATTACTATAGATAAAGCAGGCGCCCTAGTTATAGAGCTTCTTATATAGAGCCTTAGGGATATAACCCTAGTTAGTATAGGCTTAGGTACGGGGCTTTCCTCTACTAGAGGGTTTAGCGCGGGCTACTAAAGCAGAGCTCTATATAGTAGTTCGGTTAGATAAGTAGGTATTAGAAGGCGTTATAATATAAGCTATAGTATAGACCTAAGTAGTATAATCCTAGAAGTTAAGGGCGCTATTTATATAATAAATAGAGTACTAGTTCTAGAGGGATATAGGTAGCTTCTTATAGAACTTCTAGCGCTACTAAGACTCTAGAAGCTTAGCCTTATAAGTAAGCTTAGTAAAAGTAGCTTATTTAATCTAAATATCTTTAAATAAGATAGTAAGGGCGTTAAGCTTTATCTAGGCCTCGTTATACTAAACTAGGTTAATAAAAATACCCTTTAGCTCTTTAATAAGCTATTCTATTATAGTAATCTAGGGTAGGTCCCTTAAGAGGAGAGGGGATAAGACGTTATAAGTAGTTCCTCCTAGGCGTAAGAGTATATACTTAAAGCGTTAGGAGTTACTATAATACTCCTTACTATTAAGGCGTATTTTAATATAAAAGAGCTAGGTATTAAACTTTAAGTATTTAGAGTTAGTACTCTTAGTACCTAAAAAGATAGGGACTTTAGGTATCTTACTAGCCTAGGTATTATTACTACTAATAGTTAATAAGGGCGAGCTAGAGCAGACCTAACTCTTAAGGTATATTATTTAGTTAAGGATTGCCTAAAGCGTAGCGCTATAGTTACTAGAGGGAGGGTTCGCAAGGGGAGGTATAGTAATTATATTATATTTAAAGCGCTAGAGCAGGGCCTTATTAGTATCCCTTACCTTATCCTGCTCCTTAGTAATAGTAATAGCGTTATATTTAGCCTAATTACGCTCCTCGTAGTAATACCTAAGCGTAGTAGACTACTTAGTATTATTACTAGTAGCGTAGGCGTTATCTAAACTCTGCTAGAGCTCTTAATTCTTATATTCTAGGCGGAGGGTGGTATTATATAGTATATAAAGGTTATTGCTTATAGTAGTATATCTAGTATATAAGGCTTAAGACTTAGTATCTTAAGTAGCTCTCTCTATAAGCTAGTCTTAAATCTAAATAAGGGTCGACTTAGGGTTATTCTAAAATACCTATATTATTAAGTTCGGAAATACGCCGCAGCCCCTTCGTAAAAAGACTATAATAAATTCACCTAGTTCGTAAGTATAATTTAGGAAATACTATATAGGTATTTTAACCTATACCCTCTACTAGTTAAGTAAAATAATATAAGAACCCTATATATTCCTATTACTTATAAGCAAACCCTTATATAAAGTTAGACGCGCGCTATACTAGGGCTAATTATATTAGAGCTAAATAGGCTACTAAGGCTCTTATAATAACGCCCTCGCTAAACCTTTTAGTAAGGTGCTATAAAAGCTATTATATAAGATAACTCCTTAACCTAAAAGGTTAACCTTCTAGTAAGATACTAAAAGTACTACGAAAGCTACTATATAAGATAACTCCTTAACTTAAAAAGTTAACCTTCTAATTATTAGAAGTAAATACTATTATATAAGAAGTAACTCCTTAACTAAAGAGGTCTTTCTTAAGAGGTTCTTATAGCTAGAAGCATAAGAAGCTCTACTACTATAAGTAGGGCTTTATACCTCTCCCTCTTCCTTATCCTTATCCTTATAACCTATAATAAATCCTTAACTATATTAATACTAAACCTTATATATAAGTACGCTAAGCCTAAGCGAGGCACGCCCTTTAGTATAAATAATATAGAGGGGGTTATTAGAGAGTTTAGCCTTAATATAAATAATAAAACCCGCTCCTTTATTAACTACTCTACTATATATAAAGAGCGTATTATTAATATAGCCCTTAAGAGGGCTTACTTTAATAGCCCTATAGGGGACTCTATAAGGTATAATAATATTAAAGCTAAGTAAGTAAACTTAGTAATAGAAGTTTAGTAGGTTATTATATACCCTATAGAGTAGCCCTTCTTTAAGCAGGTCCTCTATATTACTAAGGTAGAGGTAACCTAGGTAGCCTAGGCTTATTAGGGCTTAAACATCAGTAAGTATAGCTTATACTAACTACTTTAATATAGAGAGAGCGTTACTAATAATAATATAGTTCTAGCGGACGAAGTAGTAATAGAGGCGGTAGTTAATAGTAGCGCGGGTAGTATGCGAGAGGAAAAGTTAATAGTTTTATAGTCTATTAAATAATTAAAAACCACGTTATTATTAATATAAAGTTAAAGATCGTGAGGCTATTAATAGGTATATATAAGTATAGCTATAGTTAGGAAAGTTATAATTACGTGACTGAAGGCTATATATTATTAGGAGGCGCGGAGTTAGAAGGTCTATTGTACTTAAGTAGGTAAAATCACTATATAGTAGCTAGAGGCTATAACTATATTATATTATTAAGGGTAAGGGTAATCTTCTAGCCCTCGCCTAGGTGATCGTGGTTAATAATAAGGAGGTTAGGGAACTTTTATCATTTAGTAATAGCGCTCTAGGCTAGGCTCTTATATCCCTTAGTATTAAGGTCTACGAATATGCTTTTAATAAGCTACTCGCGTATAGGTTTATTTAAGTTAAAAACCTTTAGGTCCTCGTATAGGGGGGTATTATAATTAAGTAGTATAGTATATTAGCGTTAAAGGGCCTTAATATAAGGCTCTAGAAGCCTTTTAGTATTAAGTATAAGCGTAGTTACGGCTTTATAACTATAGCTAGCTAGTTAGGTCTTATTTAGCATATTATTATAAGGTAGAGGGGGGGTATTAATTAAATTTAGGTTAGTTAGGGTATAGATTAGTTAGCTTAGCGCTCGGTTAGGTGCTATACTCGCGTTAGTTAATTAATAGGGTAGGGGTAGTAATAGTTAATTAAGATATTATACTTCTATCTCTAGAGAATAAGTAGATAAATATAGAATAATATTATAAATAGCAAATAGGTAAAGGTTAGTATACTTTAATTATACTATATTAAGTAGATTCTATATTAAAGAAGGGAAAAGTCTAACTATAGGCTAGTATAGCTAGGGAAGGCTAAAGAGTCGCTTAGTAATCACGTGACCCACAAGTTATATAATCTAAAATTCAGGTAGGTCTAACCTAGCGCTGTGATACTCTTCTTTATCCTTTGAGCTCGGAATTACGCCGCAGCCCCTTTGCAAAAAGACTATAATAAATTTACCTAGTTCGTAGGTATAATTCGGGAAATACTATATAGGTATTTTAACCTATACCCTCTACTAGTTAAGGAAAATAATATAGGAACCCTATACGTTCCTACTACTCGCAAGTAAACCCTTATATAAAGTTAGATGCGCGCTGCACTAGGGCTAATTATATTAGAGCTAAATAGGCTACTAAGGCTCTCATAGCCTAGAAAAGCTACTATATAAGATAACTCCTTAACCTAAAAGGTCGACCTTCTAGTAAGGTACTAAAGGTATTATAAACGCTATTATATAAGAGGTAACTCCTTAACTAGAGAGGTCTTTCTTAAGAGGTTCTTATAGCTAGAAGTATAAGAAGCTCTACTATAAGTAGGGCTTTATACCTCTCCCTTATCCTTATCCTTATCCCTTAACTATATTAATACTAGACCTTATATATAAATATACTAAGCCCGAGCGAGGTATACCTTTTAATATAAATAATATAGAGGGGATCGCTAGAGAGTTTAGCTTTGAAATAATTAATAAAACCCGCTCCTTTATTAACTACTCTGCTATATATAGAGAGTATATTATTAATATAGCCCTTAAGAGGGCTTACCTTAATACCCCTATAAGGGACTCTATAAGGCGCGATAGTATTAGAGCTAAGTAAGTAAACTTAGTAATAGAAGTTTAGTAGGTTATTATATACCCTATAGAGTAGCCCTTCTTTAAGCAGGTCCTCTATATTACTAAGGTAGAGGTAGCCTAGGCGGCCTAGGCGAACGTTAGTAAGTATAGCTTGCGCTAAATAGAGAGAGCGTTGCTAATAATAGTATAGCTACTAGCGGATAAAGCGGTAATAGAGGCGGTATTTAATAGTAGCGCGGGTAGTATATAAGAGGAAAAGTTAATAGTTTTATAGTTTAAATAATTAAAAACTATGTTATTATTAATATAAAGTTAAAGATCGTAAGGCTATAGGTATATATAAGTACGGCTATAGTTAGGAGAGGATTACGTAACCGAAGGCTATGTATTATTAGGAGGCGCGGAGTTAGAAGGTCTATTGCACTTAAGTAGGTAAAATCACTATGCAGTAGCCAGAGGCCCTTCTTTATCCTTATCCCTTAACTATATTAATATTAGACCTTATATATAAATATACTAAGCCTAAGTAAGGTATACCCTTTAATATAAATAATATAGAGGGGATTATATAAGAGTTTAGCCTCGATATAATTAATAAAACCCGCTCCTTTATTAACTACTCTACTATATATAGAGAGCGTATTATTAGTATAGCCCTTAAGAGGGCTTACCTTAATACCCCTAGAGGGGACTCTATAAGGCGTAATAGTATTAGAGCTAAGTAAGCAAACTTAGTAGCGGAAGTTCGGTAGGTTATTAGACTTATTTCTATATCTTAATTAGGAGTATTATTACTAAGCTATAGCTTTAGGTAGTTACTTCTCATATTAAGTAACTTACAGTTATTATTACTTAATCTTCTTCTTATTAATAACCTAGTTCCTTCCCTTATATAATTTTTAAATACTTATTTACTTATTTTCCTAAAAAGGGGATCTTTTAAAAGGGATTACTTATTTCCCTAAAGGAGGGACCTAATAAGGGATTATTATAAAAGCTTCCCTAAGGAGAAGACCTTCTTAATAAAGGAATTACTTAGAGAGGAAAGTTAAAAAAAAAGAGGAAAGTTTAAATAATTATTTAAAAAACTTTACTAAAAAGGGGACCTTTTCAATAAAGGGATTACTTAAAGGAAAGAAAGTTTAAAATACTTATTTAAAAGACGGATTTGAAATATTTACTTATTTACTAGATCTTATTAACCCTAAAGAGGGAATACCTTAAAAAGGGGAATATTAATTACTTTTTATCTAGGACAAATATTCCTAAATAGATCTAAAATAATAGAGATAATAAATTTAAAAAGAGATAAGAAGGGGAAGATTAAAGGAAAATTAAGGTCTTAATAATATAATTAATTAATTATAATTAATTAATTTAAGTAGTCTTTAATAAAGACTTAATATATATCTTTTTACTCTATAAAAATAAGCGCTACTAGTATAAGCTAATTAAAATAGGTGTACTAGACCTTTGCTACTAGTAGAGTAGCTACTACTAAAGGCTTTTTAATATTTATCATAACTTAGAAGGATAAAGTTAAGAAGTTAAGATATAAAGTTATAAAGTTATAAGTAATAAAGCTATAAGAAAAAGAAGGTAGGAGTGGGGTAAGCTAAATAGAGGAGGGGGTAGGAAGAGGGGGGGGGGGGGGGGTAAGTAGTAGCTCTAAAGTTAGAAGGTCGACTTTTAATAACTATAAATAAACCTAATTTAATAATTACTATGAAAGTTAAAGCTATATTCCTTTTAAAACCTATCTTATATAGGCAGTTAGGGGGCCTCTAGCTACTGCATAGTGATTTTACTTACTTAAGTGTGATAGACCTTCTAACTCCGCGCCTCCTAATAATATATATAGCCTTTGGTCACCTGATTATAACTTTCCTAACTACAGCTATACTAATATATACCCTACTAGATAGCCTCACGATCTTTAACTTTATATTAGTAATAACGTAGTTTTTAATTATTTAATAAACTATAAAACTAGTAACTTATCCTCTCGCGCACTACCCGCGCTACTAATACTACCTCTATTACTACTTTATCCGCTAGTAGCTATATAGTTATTAGTAACGCTCTCTCTATTTAGTATAAGCTATACTTACTAATAAGCCCTAAGGAGCTTAGGCTACCTCTACCTTAATAATATAGAGGACTTACTTAAAGAAGAGCTACTCTATAGGGTATATAATAGCCTACCTAGCTTCTAAGGCTAAGTCTATTTACTTAGCTATAATATAATTATAAGTATCCCCTCTAGGGGTATTAATAAGAGCGCTCTTAAGAGCTATATTAATAATATACTCTCTATATATAATAGAATAATTAATAAAAGAGCGGCTTTTATTAATTATATTAATATTAAACTCTCTAGTAAGATTTTTTATATTATTAGTATTAAAAGGTATACCTCGCGCAAGCTTAGCGTTTTTATATATAGGGTTTAGTACTAATATAGTTAAGGATTTGTTATAGGTTATAGGTATACCTAGGACTTTATAAATAAGGATAAAGAAGAGGGAGAGGTATAAGGCCCTACGTATAGAGCTTCTTATACTTCTAGCTATAAGAACCTCTTAGGAAAGATCCCTTTAGTTAAGAAGTTATCTCTTATAGAGTAATATTTACCTTATTAGAAAGTTAACCTTTTAGGTTAAGGAGTTATCTTATATAGCTTTTATAGCCCCTTTTTAGAAGGTTAACTTTTTAAGTTAAGGAGTTATCTTATATAATAGCTTTTATAATACCTTATTAGAAGCTTTAGCGAGGGTATTACTATAAGAGCCTTAGTAGCCTATTTCGCTCTAATATAATTAGCCTTAAAAGGGTTTACTTATAAGTAGTAGGAATATATAGGGTTCTTATATTATTTTCCTTACCTAGTAGAGGGTATAGGTTAAAATATTTATATAGTATTTCCTAAATTATACCTATAAACTAGGTGAATTTATTATAGTCTTTTTATAAAGGGGCTATAGCGTAATTCCAAACTTAATAGGCGGGTTAGGGCTTACTATATTTAGAAGTTATAAAATTCAAAGCTATAGATAACTTTATATTAATATAAATATTATATTAATAGTATAGTTAAGGCAGGTAGTTAAGATTAAGGTAATTCACTTTAACAAGTAATAAGGGCTTATTATTACTCTTCTCTTATAGGAAGTAGTCGGGGCTTATCACTATTATCTTAGGTTATTATTATTTAGTAATATAAATAGAGTGTTAGAGGTAGTAAATTTTAGCGTTAAGAAGGGGGTTAAAGGAGAGTAGAAGTAGCGAAGTTAGTATTAGTATTAAAAGGTACTAAATAACACTAAATATATTAAATTTACTAAAAGACTTTATAAGAGTTAACATTAGTAAAATAGATAGTTAATATAAGTAGAAGGAGGGGAAGTTAATAGAGGGCTCAAAATAAATATAGTAATACTAGTAGAAGGTAGTATAGTTAGTAGTTATAAGATATAATATTTCTAGTAACTATAAGGGTAGTAGAAGGTATTAAAAGAGGGTAAAAGTAAGAGGAAAGTAATAACTTAGCTAATATAATAACAGATTATAAACTATTAATCGTTAGTATTAAGGTTATAATAAGATAGACTATAGTTACTATTAATAGTAGGGGATTCAAAGCTTTACTTATATTATTAATAATAATATTAGAAGTAATAGGTTAGAAGCCGAGGCTAAACTATTAGTAACTAAACCTAAAATCTCTATTAGTATAATAATTATATATAAGAGGAGGCTTGGGTTTATTAAGTAATAAATATTATCTCTTTAGTATATTAATCTTTACTAATCTATAGGTATAGTATAATAGTAAAGTTAACTACTAATTAGTATTAGTTTTATAATACTAGTATATAAAGAGAGCGAGGGTAGGCGTAGTATAAAGTCTAAATTATTAATAATATTAAGTTATATTAGAAAATAGTTAAGTAGGTAGGAATAATAATATAGGAAGCTAACGAGGTATATTATATAATAGGTTATATAAACGCTCGCTAGGTCCTAGTTATTCCGACCCGGGCCACGGATCCGAAGTTAGATCTAGCCTACCGGGCGAGTAGGAGTCTTACCTACTATGTATGCGTAGGTAGGCGAATATTCCTATAATAAGCGCTCTAGGATATTCCCCTAGAGGACTACTAAGTATTTAGTATATTAGCTTAGAAGTACTAAGTATATATATTACTAATGAGACTAGTAACTATAGCTATTAATACTAAAATAATTCTTTATTATATATCTAATCTTCTAAAACTTTATTAATTTCTTAATTAAGCAATTATTAAAATATTTAATAAAGTTTATTATAATCTATCAGCTAGAGAAGATAATAAGTAATTAGATAAAATAAATATTCTTTTCTATATTATAGTTAGCTTAAGTAATAATTAGCCAAGTCTTAAATATTATATATATTAGAATAGTTTTATTAATACTATTATTATATCTAATAAGAGTATAGGTCTCCTAATTAGCTAGATTAGTAATCTCTAGAGCTACTCCCCTCTTTTAGTTTATATCATAGAGTATAATAACCTAAACTTAGCTATTAAGATACCTAATCTAATAGCTAGACTTATTAATATTCTAGATCTTAGAGCTCCTAATATTATATTAATAGATATAAGTACTTAGCTAATTAAAAAAGTTTTAAATTAGAGCTAGATTTAACTCTACTCCTTTTTAATAAAGCTTAACTAGCTTAATAAAACTAGGTTTCTTAAGCTCTAAATAATCCTAGAGCTAATTAGATATAAACCCTTATAAGACTAGCCCTTAGCTCTAGATTACCTAGAGATTATTAGTAGTTTTTTTTAAATAATAACTAGGGTTACTAAGAAGCTAGTATCTAAGAGCTAGATTATAAAGGCCTTAAGAGTAGTATCTTTTAATAATACTAGTAATTAAAGCTAACTATCTAGTTTTATAATACTCTCTTTAGCTTTAAGTTAATAGAAATACCTTAAAACAATAGAATAGAATATATTATATTACGCTATAATAACTTAAATAGTCTTAGCAGCGCTAGCTTTATAATTCTAAGTAAGGCTAGCGCTAATATATTAATATTAGGTATAGAGAGTAGTAATAGCCTTTTAAGCTATAGTTAAATTAAGGTTATAGGATAGGATAGGTATTATAAAATAATAAATTTCAAAATAGTGTAACGCTTCGGGTGGTGTGCCGTAGCGATGCAATAACCCATTGCGCCATGCGCACGCAAAAGATCCGCTATTCCGCGCACTTCGTGCCGGAATACACTACACATGCGCTTATATAAGCCGGCTACCAGAAGCCAGTCTCTTATAATTACCCCCTACTCTAAGCGCTTAGTCCCTTAAGCGTATTAGAGATAAGATAGATAAGTATATATAGACCCCGAGGTCTACGTGATTAACGTCGCTACGTACATACCCTCTAAGCCTAACTTAGGACTACGCTAGCGCACGGCCTAAGTACGCTATATGCTGCTTATCCGCTGTTATTACGCCGTAGTAGGTAGCGGGATTTGAACCCTAACCTCTATATAGCTAAAAGGGCTAAGTCTAGAAGACCCACGAAGTACGCGGAAAATTATAACGCTTCGGGTAGTATGCTATAGCGATATAATAACCTATTGCGCTATGCGTATGCAAAAGATCCGCTATTCCGCGCACTTCGTGCTAGAATACACCACATATGCGCTTATATGGGCCGGCTACCGGAAGCCAGTCTCTTATAAATAGAGCTATGAGATATCTTTAATTAGTCTAAATATTATAATATTTAGGTATAAATAATATAAAATTTAGACTTAGGGTAGACTTAGCATAGAAGCCCTTTTTTTAATATAGTGCGGGGTTTTTTACCCCCCTATATAAGTAGGGGGTATAAACGCGAGCCCGCGACGCCCTATACCCCTGGGTAGCTTAAAAATATCTTAGGGACTATTCTAACGGGTTCTAATAAGCTAAACCTAAAGTTAATTATAGTATTTTCTATTTAGTAGAACGTAACTATAATAATTTCAGTAATAAAGGTAAGAACTCTAATATTTTATAAGATATACTAGAAAGATAGCTAACTATACACTAACTATATAGCGCTCGAAGTATCCTGCGGTAGAACCTAGACGACCCCTAATATAAGACTAGATAGAGATAGGAAGATTAAAGGCTTATAGCGTCGCTACTATTCGTTTAATAGTTTTAGGCGATAAAAATAATAAGGGCGTAATATTATATAGCATAGGTCCCTCTATCTATAATAATAAGGACCCTATACATAGTTAGGGGTTAGAAACTAGGGTTAAACGAGCGTATTAAGTATAGTTATATAAGCTAAGCTATCCTTATACCTAATTATAGTATACTAACGCTCCTATTCATAGCCCGCTTGTATTATACTAATTATAGTTATAATACTCTTCCTTATAAGGATTCTAGCTTTATAAATATTAAATTACTTTAATATATACTTCTATAGTAATACTAGCTCTAAATAGCCTTATAATACTCTTTTTAAAAAGCTTTTTAAAGATTAATGTTTAGAGTAGGTTTATAAATAGGTTAGCTATATTATTTACTAATAATATATATCTAAAATAAATCTTACTTTACTTAGTAACTTCTTATATAAATTATTCATAAATCTATATATACTTTATATAGTTATTTATAAACTCTCTTTTTATAAATATAATTGCTGTTATATTATTATCTTATATTAAGTTTGGAATTACGCCGTAGCCCCTTTATAAAAAGACTATAATAAATTCACCTAGTTCGTAGGTATAATTTAGGAAATACTATATAGGTATTTTAACTTATACCCTCTACTAGTTAAGGAAAATAATATAAGAACCCTATATATTCCTACTACTTATAAGTATACCCTTATATAAAGTCGGATACGTGCCGCACTAGGGCTAATTATATTAGAGCTAAACGGGCTACTAAGGCTCTCGTAGCAACGCCCTCGCTAAATCTTCTAATAAGGTGCTATAAAAGCTACTATATAAGATAACTTCTTAACCTAAAAGGTCGACCTTCTAGTAAAGTACTAAAAGTAAAAGCTACTATATAAGATAACTCCTTAACCCAAAAGGTTAACCTTCTAGCAAGGTGCTAAAGGTGCTACGAACGCTACTATACGAGAGGTAACTCCTTTATATATTATCAGGAGGCGCGGAGTTAGAAGGTCTGTTGCACTTAAGCAGGTAAAATCACTATGCAGTGGCCAGAGGCCGTTCCTAAGGTATATTAGTAGGGTAATATAGCTCTATATTATCCTAGATATCGTTAGTAACTATAGGGCGGTATCTCTATACCTTTATTATATTATTTACTCTCGCCCTCTACGCTAGATCTAGGTAGTTATAGTAAATAACGTATTTTTATTTTCCTAGCGCGTTATAAGTATTTTTATTTTTAATTATTATTATTATTTTTTAATTAGTTACTAATAGTTATATAACTATTTAGTAGTATATAACTAGTAATTATTTAGCCTTATTACCTAGTAACTTAAAATATAAAAGGGCGTTTTCTTTTTAAGGTCTCTAACCTAGTTAGAATTTCTCCCCTTTATAATCTTTTTTAATCTAGCTACCTCTCCTATTTTAGCGCCTATTTTATAAGCCTTTACTATAATTATTAAGTTTTTTCCCTTTCCTTTTCTTTTCTCTTCTAATCTTATTTATATCCCTTTCTAGCCTCTTACTAATAGCTCTCTATAATATCTTATATTATATATAGGGGCGTAGTTCTCGCGAAATATATCTATAATCCTAAGATTCTTTCTAGCGATCTTATTAGTAATACTAATAGTAGCTATCCTTATTTTAGCTATTTTTATAAAATATATTAGGATATTATCTACCTTTGCTATATATATAGCGAATATATATAGAAGTATATCTATTATAACTTTAATAAGAAGAAATATACTACTATAAGTCTCTACTAATCTGCTAATAGGTCGCTATATATTAACATTTTATAGATCCCTTAGGAGCTTTAGGGCATAGCCTAAATAACTTAGAATATATTCTACTAGATCTAGATCTAATAATATAATAATATCCTAACCCCTCTTTATTATTATTATATTCTAGCTATACTTAGCGACTATTTAGTAGTATAGAAGTATATTACTAAGCTTATTTATAATCCTATTACTAGTAGTAATAGCTATAATATAGAGTAGCTTTAGCTCTAGGAGCTTGCCTCGATTTATAAGCACCTCGCGCTTAATATCCTAGTCTATATAGGCTATTACTTACCGTTCCCTTGCTAATTATATCCTACTAACTATTAGTTTTTAAGTTAGTACCCTTTATAATAATATTAATATTCTTTAGTACCTAAACGCCGGCTAGCTACTATATATTTATAATAATAATCCTATTAACTACCTCTATAATAAGATTAACTACCTACTTAATAACCTTTTAATAAGGCTAGTCCCTATATATACTTATAAGCGTAATATTACCTTTTTCCCTAGGTTTTATAAAGAGCTTTAAGAAAGGCTTGCTAAGTATATTACTAATAATATCCCCTCCTACTTTATTATTATTACTAGTACTCGCCCTATCTCCTATGCTTCTTATCTCTAAACCCCTACTAAGTATAGCTAAAATAGTAGCAAAGAGTTAGTAAAGAAAACTAAGAGAGCTAAGGTTATTATTACTATCTCTAATAGTAATAGTTCTAGTAGTAAGTTAGGTAGTAGTACTAGTAGCGAGTTAGCTAGTAATTAGCCTATAGGTAGTAATAATAGGGATACTAATAGCGCTAGTTTAGTAACTAGTTACTATAGTAGTCGTAGTAGTACTACTCGTAGTTATAGTAGTTATAATAGTTACCCCTATAGCTATCCTAAGAAATTAATAACTAATTGAATATTTAGCTCTTTTCCCTTTTTATAGGATAATACCCCTTTTTACTATAATATTAGTAATAATTCGCTACTTAATTTAATTAATATTTTACTTCTAATTTAAGTTCTATTTTATAGTCTCGTGGTTTATAATTACTAACCTATTATAATAGTTTTAGTAACTAGTTATCCTACTTCTTATAAGCCCTCTTCTATAATTTACTAAACTTATAAATAGCCTCTTGCGCGTTTACAAACTTCTCTATAAGCTCTTATATATTATATTATATAAGCTATCCTACTTATTTTACTAAATATTATATATTATTACTAATACCTTACTATATAATAATCTCTTTTACCTTTTATTCTTCTAGCTTATCCTTAAGCTCCAGGTATATAGGTAAGCCCTTGCTACTTACTTAGCGATTCTCCTATAGCTCTAGTAAGGTAACTAAGAATATATTATATATCTTTTAATACTATAGTAATAAATAAACTCTATATACTTATATACTAATTAGTTTTATAATAGCTACTTATATAAACCTAGGTACTAGTTTTTTATTCTTAAACCGGAAGTTCTTTATTAATAGCCTAATAACTTATCCCTAATAGTAGGTCTATTCCTTATACCTCGCGTTATAATACTTAGCTTATACCTTAGTAGCTTTCTATTACTATTCCTAAGCCCTCTTATAAAGCCTTAAAATATATTTAATTCGCTCCCTTACGCCCTATACTATAACCCTATTTATAAGGGTTATATATTCTATATAACGCGGGTAATAGCTATATAAGGCCTCTAATAGTAAGTAGCTAGTAGTGCTATAATAACTATTATTATATATAGACTTAGCCTTAGGTAACTAAATAGCTTATTCTTATAGTAAGTCGCTAGTATATACTTATAAGTACTTTTCTAATATCTAGTATATCCTTTTAGACTACCTATTAGTCTAGGGGTAATATATAGTAGAGAAGTAGCGCTTAATAGCCCTCTCTCTTATAAATTCCTCCTAAAAGTAGCTAGTAAGGAGCTTATCTTAGTTATTAATAATACCCTCTAGGGTATTAAAATAGTACTTAACCTATTTATAGATAATCCGCGCTAACTTAGTAGCTATTAGCCGCTTTATTATTAGGATAAATATAATAAACTTAGTTATCTAGTATATAATAATAAGAACTACGTTATACTCCCTACTTTGATACTAATAGCTTAGTAGTAATCTAGTAATAAAGTCTATACTAATTTCCTAAAATAGGTATATTAGTAGGGGTAGTAGGTATAACTTTCTATAGGGCTTATACCTTAGACTGCGGATCCCTTAGTATATATAGCACCCTATAATATAATTATATATATTTATAGCTAAGTTTAGCTAATAGAACTTCCTTAAGATTAACTTAGTAGTCTTATTTACCCTTACATAACCTACCCTATAGTCGTCGTAGTATTAGTAAAGGATTTTAAGTCTTAGGGACCTCTCCTATAGTATCTCTAACCTCCCCTTATAGAATAAGGTTCTATAGCTATTAATTATATAGCCCCTATAATTACTAGCTAGTCTATATACCCTCTCTAATTAGGTCTAGTAGTATAAGTCGTTAGCTTATAATCTATAGATAAGACTTTCTATTACTTTAGAGGGTTACTAACTATACGCTATTTTGCTTATTATAAGCTCCCTTATAACTTAGTATAGGATATATTACTACGCTATAATAACCCTAGCTCTAAGTAAGTCCTCTAGGTTAATAACCTCTCGCTAAGTACTCTCTATATCTTCCCTTGCTCTTTAGCATTAGGTTATTATAGCTATTATAGTTATAATAGTATTAGTATACTATAGAGCGCTATACTAACTAGAGACTAAGGCGTCTCTACCCCTAGAGCTATCTATCTAAAAGGGGCATCGTTTTATACTAGCCTTTATAATATTAATAAATACTTTTAAGGTTTTTATATTACTTTATAAAGTAATAATACTTATCTAGAGGTCTATTAGTAAGTTACTAATAAATCCTAGCTTCCTTACTAGGGTTAGAAGTATATTATTATATTTTACCTCCCCCTCTATATAATCTAGCCTTTTAAATAGCTTATTTACTAGGTTTATAACCCCTAACCTATACTCTAGATTAAAGTTAAATACTAAGAGTTTATATACCTATCTAGTAAGCCTTCCCTAAAGGTCCCGCGCTAACGCGCTAATAACTCTCTTTAGCGCCTAGTAATCCGTTAGGATTATAAACTTCTTTAATATACCCTAAAGGAGTAATCTAGGCTTTTAACTATAATAAGAAGCTCTTATTAGCTTACTCCCTAATACTACTTAGTATTACTAAGCTTTTATAAATAGTAGGTAACTAGTTGCTACTAGCTATTAATATACTATAATAAGATATTAGATATAGCTTTTATAGAAGCGTCTATCTTAGCTCTTATTTTATAAATTAGGTCCTAATATTAGAGAATAATTACTAAGTAGAAGGTAGCTTAGAGCTATTTTAAAGCTTATTAAACCTCTTCTAACTAGTATAATTCGCTTCCCTTTATATTATTCTCGCTACTTTTTAGTAGGGATATTATAGGGGCTATAATACCTAAATAGCTTATAATAGACTTATAATAGAAATTATAGAATCCTAGGAAGACTTAGATCTCTCTATATATCTTAGGTAGCTTCTATTTAATAATAGCTTAGATACGGGTTTAGTCTATTAATATACCTTTAGGTATAATAATATACCTTAGGAACTCTACTTATTATTAGTAGAACCTATATTTACTAAGCTTAGTATATAGTACTTATTAGCAAAGCCTATAGAGTACTTAGTAAAGGTCCTTTATATATTACTCTCTTATCTTAGAGTAAACTATAATATTATCTATATTAGTAATATAATAAGTATCTAATAGCTTAGTAAGAGCTTAGTAAATATATACCTAGAATATTACTAGGGTATTTATAAGTCTAAATAATATAATAGTATATTTAAAGTACTTATAATAAGTCTTAAAAGCTATCTTTTAATAGTCTTTTAGCTTAATATAAATATAATAATATATATCTTAAAGGTTAATTTTTAAGATTTATTTTACTCCCTAAAGCCTATCTTATAGCTTACTAATAAGGGGAGTAGATATTAGTTCTTTAGTATTACCTTATTAAGGCCTTAATAATCTATATAAAGATATAAGGATCTATCTTTCTTAGGTATAAAGAGAATAAGGGCGCCTGCCTTACTTATTAAGAGTTAGATCTACCCTATCGCTTAGTTATTAGTAATATATTAATAGAGCTCCTCTAGCTAGTACTTATTTAGTAGATAGATAAGCCTATATAGAGGTTTCTTCCCTTTAACTAAGTTAATAATATATTCTATACCCTCTAGGGCTAGGTATTCCTTTGCTAACTACTTATTAAATATTACTTATTTACTAAGTAGCTCTAATAGTAATTCTACTTTACCCTCTAAGGCGTCCTCTTTACTTAGGGCTTCTATTAGTAGCTTATAGGGAGTAATATTCCCTAATATATATATAATATAAGCCCTCTAGCTATTTTTAATAACCTCTTATATAAATACTGATAGCTTAGTAATACTAAGGCGCTTATACCCCTAGGTATTTATCTAGGTATTAATTATAATACCCTCCTTTCCTATAGAGTATTATAATAAGAGGAGGTCCCCTACTCCTTTAGGGTAGGGAGCCTTAGTAAAGAGTTACTATATCTTTCTTAGTTATCCCCTTAAGTTAATAAAGAAGAAGGTTAACTAGTATATATTCTAGCTTATTATAGAGGACCTATTAAACCCTTTTAATATAGGGGTGCGCACTACTATAAGTTATAGTTATAGGGACTTTACTAATTAACTACTAATAATATTAACTTAGGAATAGGAATCTATATTTACTATTACTTCTTATTTAGCAATATTCTAGAGAATAATTACTTATCCTTTTATAATATCTCCCCTTAAGAAGGTATCTAGTTTTAATATAAGTATAGGGGTTATTAGTATAATCCCCTAGCTTACTCGTTTTCTGATAGGTTAAGTTCCTTAACCTCCCTTATAAATTAGATTATATTAACCCTCGCTTTCTTAGTAAATACTTAGTATCCTACTAATATTTTATTTACGCTTTGTTATGTATCTAAGTAGTTTACCCTCTTATACCCTTTGTTCTTATAGCTAAAGTATACTAAGGGGTTAGATATTATAATTTATATACTAGGGCTAAATATAGGCTAGCTCCTATTAGATCCCTATAATATATTACTAACTAGTTAGTAAGGTATTAGGCTCTAGGAACCTTATATAGTTTTATAGCTAGAGCTCTACTAGCTCTCCTTCTAGCTCGCCCTTACTATAAGGGGGACCCTTAGTATATACTCTTTACTTATATATCGCTTCTTGCTTTTACTCTATAGGGTCTTACTACCCTATTAGTAATATATCTCCTATAAGTATTCCACTTCTATAGCTATATCCCTTAGTCTCTATATTTTAACCTTCTAATATTTAAGCTCCTTATATAAAAAGGGGGCTAGTTAGAAGTATAATATATAGCCTTAGCTTTACTATCTTCTATACTAACTATACCTAAGTTCTAATATATTACTAACTATTTAGTAAGAAACTATATTAGTAATTATATCTCTTTCTATCTTATTATATCTAGCTTTTTATAATACCTCTACTCTTAAAGCTCTAAGTTAATATATTATTAGTAAATAAATAGTATAAAGTTAGCTTAAGCTAGGTCTCCTTCTAGCCTAGCCCTATAGTATTACTACTAGGTCTATAGGGATAAGCTTATCTTCGTGAGTACTTATTAGATCTATTACTCTAGTATACTACTAGTATATAGTTAGTATCTATCTTTAACTACTGGGATAGGATAGGATAGACTTGGCTGCGCAACTTTCGGAAAACTCCCTTAGCGCACGGACCCGTTACAGGGAGACTATGGAGTAGAGCGTAGAGGAGAGGAGCGTAGCGGAGGAAAAAAATAGCATTATTATCATTATCACTATCAGTACCTTAATAACCCTATACCTCGTTTTTTAGCAATTTCTTAGCGAATCCGCGCCTGATTTAGATAATCTCTTTTAATTAGATCTGCGAATTATTCTATATATCTTTTAAGCCTACTCTTAATATTCTCACCTGTTTATAGGTAGAGCTATGTTATTTGTTGTCTTTCTGGTTCCTATCGGTTCCAGCCCTTTCCACTACCTAGATCTAGTTACTAACCTAGTTTATAGTAAAGTCCTTACTTATAGTATAGTAGTTATATATAGGGGGTTTCTTATATTCTCTCTATAGGTACCTCGTTACTAGGTAGTTAGTAAGTTCCTATAATAGGGTAGTAGTTTATTCCTTATACTATTACTATTATAAATATATCTACTCTATAAGGCTCTCCTACTATCTCTATAGTAATCCTATCGCTTAGGTAAGGATACCTAAGACGCTAGCTTCTTAGGGGGTCTTAGGTAGGGTGCCCTATTAGCTACTACTCGCTATTTATTTGCTAAGCGAGGGTTAATCTACTTACTCTAGTATTATTTAGGACTAGGCCTGCCCCCTCGGGGTCGTCTCTCTTATTATATTATTACTAGGCTTATCTATCCCCTTACTATAGCGTTTATATTATATTCCTTATATCTTAAGGCTTAGTAAGTAACTTATATCGCGTCGCCTAAGACCCTATTAGTTATATTCTATATACCTAGCCTAGAGTTCGTTATAGTTAAACTCTATTACTAATTTATTAGTATACTATTACTAGTTTATTTTAAACATTTTAATTAGCGCTAGTTTCTTAAATCGAGGTAGAAGTAATAGAGTTATAAGAGTATAGCTATAGGCCTAAACTAGGAAGGGCTAGAATACTAAAATATAGGTATATATAGTAATATTAAACTATTACTTAACCTTCTAAGTCTCTAGCTTATAGAGTTTTCTTAAGGGTATATATATTTACTACTAATTCGCTAACGTTTTGCTAATAGCATAGCTCTGCACCCTGCACCCGCTATTGTTCCTTATATGTAAATAAAATATAAGATTACTATTAATAAGTTATTCTACCTTATAAATATAAAAATATAGTATTTTATCAACTCCTATCTAAATACTACTCCTTAATAAGTAGTCTCTATTTTCTATAAAGCTAGGGGTAATAATAAATATTATAACCTAGAGGATTTTATAACCTATCTTAATTAGACTTATAAGGACCTTAATATCTAATTATAAGCTATAGCTTAATTATAAACCCTCTAGTAAAAAGAGAATAAAGCCCCAATAATCTTCTTATTAAGGTTTAAGTAAATATTAGCTAATATAAGTAGCGCAAACTAGCTAAGTTAAGTCTAGATCTTATTTCTAGAGACCTCCCTTACCCCTAAGCTAAGGAACTAGCTAATTATTATTTACTTACTAGCTAATTATAATAGCTAGCTCTTAAAGGTTTAGAGTATTATATAGAAAGTAAAACGCTAAAAAGCCCCTAGTAACTACTTAGTAACCTACTAGAGACTTATTATTAAAAATACTAAGGGGGATATTTATATAACTAGAGTAATATATATCTTATAAATTAAAAAAGCGAGATATTATAACTATTAAAACTCTAGAGCTTTTTTAAATACCTCCCTAGTATAATATTAATACCTATTAAAAGGTATAAAAGACTCTTATATTTATTTTACTTATAGGATTAGAGGGTATATTATATAATATTACCCTAGTAAGGAGAACTAGCTACTTAGAGTTATAAAAATAAAGACTTTAAAAGTAGAACTAATATATTATAAGGTTATAAATAATTACTAAGTAATAGCTAACTCCTTAAAAAAAAATAAAGAGTTAGGAAAAAACTAACTCTAGAGCAAAATTAAGCTCTAGAGCTTATTAAAGAGGAGATATTAAGTTAAGAGGAATATAAATAAAAATAACTAGCTAATAATAAGCTTATTATTATTTAAATCAGACTTAATAGAAGATATCTAGCTTATATTTTAATAAATACTAGGAGTAATACTTATATAATAATTTACCTTTCCCTAGTTTAATACCTTTACTTTTTATATATTAAGAGAAAATACTAACTTATAAGGGGATATATACTTAATAAGCTATTACTAGGTAATACCTTAGGGGTAATAATATTTAACTTAGAGATAGGTAGCTATACTTAGTATATTTTTATATATATAGTTAATAGCCTAGACTTAGATATCTTCTTAAGGCGCCCTTAAATAAAATAAAATTAAGTTATTTATAATATTATAGCTTACTAAATATAATATAAGAGGGGGTATATTAGGTTATACTTAAAAGACAAAGAGGAAATACCCCTTATAAAGGAAATAAGAGTAGCGAGGTTTCTTAACATACCCTTATTCTTTATAATCTACTAATAGCGAGCCCTCGCGCGTTATTAGCGTTAAAGGGCGTGCCTCGCGCGGGCTTAGCGTTTTTATATATAGGGTCTAGTGCTAATATAGTTAAGGAATAAGGATAAGGAAGAGGGAGAGGTATAAGGCCCTGCTCGTAGCAGAGCTTCTTATACTTCTAGCTATAAGAACCTCTTAGGAAAGACCTCTTTAGTTAAGGAGTTACTTCTTATATAATAGTATTTATAATACCTTACTAGAAGGTCGACCTTTTAGGTTAAGGAGTTATCTTATATAGTAGCTTTTATAGCACCTTTAGTACCTTATTAGAAGGTTAACCTTTTAGGTTAAGGAGTTATCTTATATAGTAGCTTTACTACGAGCCTTAGTAGCCTATTTAGCTCTAATATAATTAGCCCCGGTATAGCGCGTATCTAACTTTATATAAGGGTTTGCTTGCGAGTAGTAGGAATATATAGGGTTCCTATATTATTTTCCTTAACTAGTAGAGGGTATAGGTTAAAATACCTATATAGTATTTCCTAAATTATACTTATAAATAAGGTGAATTTATTATAGTCTTTTTGCGAAGGGGCTACGGCGTAATTCCGAACTCAATAATCTACTAATACTTAATAAGATAATAAAGCGAACGCTAAGAGGGTATTATAGAGGTATGAATATAAGCTATTAGCCTAGCTAATATTAAGAAAGCCCTAAACCTAAAGCTAAAGGAGGATTAATAATATTATTTATTAAGCTAGGTTTTAAGGGAATTCCTTAACCTCTTTAACTCTAATAAGGCTTATTTATTACCCCTTAAGTAACCTAGGGTAAATTACTAGATTAACCTTATATTAAGATTAAATAAAAAGGAACCCCTACTCCCTTAAAGCCCCCTCTATAATATATTAAGAGAAGAGCTACTAGTATTCAAAAAGACCTTATAAGATCTCCTAAATAAAGGGTTTATTAAAGCTAGTAGCTCCCTAGCTAGGGTACTAACACTCTTTATACGGAAGCTAAGTAGAGGTATTGAATTTTATATTAACTATAGGGCCCTTAATATAATTATTAAGAAAGATTATTACCCCCTTTTGTTAATCTCTAAGATATTATATTAAGTAAATATAGCTAAGTAATATATTAAATTTGATATAATAATAGCTTTCTATAAGTTAAGAGTAATAGAGAGGTATAAGGAGAGAACTATATTCTATACCTAATATAAATTATTTAAATAAGTAGTTTACTTATTTAGCTTAACTAGCGCTTTTATAAGCTTCTAGTAATATATTAATAATACCCTATAGAATTTCTTTAATAACCTTATTACTATTTATATAAATAATATATTAATTTATTCTAATAAAATAAAGGAAGATTATAAGAAGAAGGTCTAGGAGGTCCTCTAGAGGCTAGTAGATATAAGCCTAAACCTTAACTCTATAAAATATAAGTTCTTAATAAAAAGGGTTAAATATATAGGATTTATTATAATAATAAGAGAGGGTCTCTCTTATAACCTTAAGAAACTCTAGGTAATTACTAAGTAACTATCCTCTACCTCCTTAAAAGGGGTCTAAAGCTTCCTAGGGTTTATAAACTATTATAATATATTTATATTAAGATATAGAGATATTAAAAAGCTACTAATAGAGCTTATTAAAAAAAATATAATATTCTAATAGGGAGATAGCTAGGAATAAGCCTTCTCTTAGCTTAAGTAACTCTTTCATACCTAGCTAATATTCTACTAGTTTAATCTAGAAGATAAGATTATTCTTAAGACTAATTACTTAGGATTTATATTAAGAGGGATACTCTCTTAAATTAACCTCGAGGGTATCTAGCGCTTTATAGCATTCTACGTATAGAAACTCTTACCTACTAAGTATAACTACCCTATTTATAATAAAGAGCTTTTAGTAGTTCTTTCTTATTTATATATATATAGAGAGTAGAATTATATAATATAACCTCTTTTAAGGTATTTATAGACTACTAGAGGCTTAAATACTTTATAAAGAAGTATTACGTGTAAAGTACTAGAGTAAGTAAGTAAAAGAGTTATTTTAATATAACTTTACTATTAAATATTACCCTAATAAGGAAGTAATAATCCTTAATACCCTCTCCTAGAGAGAATAGGATATATTATAAGGGTAGGATAATAAGTAAAAGTAAGAGAGGGTCTTATAGCTAATACTAAACTATACCTACCCCTATAAGGACCCTATAGCTAGCCCCCTAGTAAGGAGAAGTTAGAAGGTATAAGAGTATAGCTATAGGCCTAAACCAGGAAAGGCTAGAATGCTAGAACGTAGGTATGCGTAGTTATATTGAACTATTGCTTAACCTTCTAAGTCTCTAGCTTGTAGAGTTTTCTTAAGGGGATGCATATTCACCGCTAATTCGCTGATGTTTTGCTAATAGCGTTAGCTCTGCATCCTGCACCCGCTATTGTTCCTTACAATTGAATTATAAGGAACAATAGCGGGTGCAGGATATAGAGCTAACGCTATTAGTAAAATGTTAGCAAATTAGTAGTGAATATATATCCCCTTAAGAAAACTCTATAAGCTAGAGACTTAGAAGGTTAAGTAATAGTTTAATATAACTATATATACCTATATTCTAGTATTCTAGCTTTTCCTAGTTTAGGCCTATAGCTATACTCTTATAACTCTATTACTTCTACCTTAATTTAAGAAACTAGCGCTAGTTAGAATATCTAAAACGAACTAGTAATAATATACTAACGAATTAGTAACGGAGTTTAATTATAATAAACTCTAGGCTAGGTATATAGAATATAACTAATAGGGTCTTAGCTAATATAATATAAGTTACTCGCTAAGCCCTGAGATATAAGGAATATAGCGCGGATACTATACTAGGGGGATAGATAACCCTAGTAATAATAGGATAGGAGAGATAATCCTAAGGGGGCGGGCCTAGTCCTAGATAGCACTAGAGTAAGTAGACCTACCCTTGCTTAGTAAATAAATAATAAGTAATAGCTAATAGGGTACCCTACCTAAAACCCCCTAAGAAGCTAGCGTCTTAGGTATCCTTACCTAAGTAATAGGACTACTATAGAGATAATAAGAGAGTCTTATAAAGTAGATATATCTATAATAGTAGTAGTATAAGGAATAAACTACTACCCTACTATAGGAACTTACTAACTACCTAGCGATAAGGTACCTATAGAGAGAATATAAGAAACCCCCTATATATAACTACTATACTATAAGTAAGGACTTTACTATAAACTAGGTTAGTAACTAGATCTAGGCGGTTAAAGATAGATACTAACTATATACTAGTAGTACGCTAGAGTAATAGGTCTAATAGGCGCTTATAAAGATAAGCTTATCCCTATAGACCTAGTAGTAATACTATAAGGCTAGGCTAAAAGGAAACCTAGCTTAAGCCGACCTTATAGTATTTATTTACTAATAATATATTAACCTAGAGCTTTAAGAGTAGAGGTATTATAAAAAGCTAGATATAATAAGGTAAAAGGAGATATAGTTACTAATATAGTTCTTTACTAAATAGTTAGTAATATATTAGAACCTAGGTATAGTTAATATAGAAAATAGTAAGGCTAAGGCTTATATATTATACTTCTAACTAGCCCTCTTTCTATATAAAGAGCTTAAATAATAGAAAGTTAAAATATAGAGACTAAGGGATATAGCTATAGAAGTAGAACGCCTATAGGAGATATATTACTAATAGGGTAGCGAGACCCTACGGAGCGAAAATAGAAAGTAATATATAAGTAAAGAGTATATACTAAGGGTCCCCCCTATAGCGAGGGCGAGCTAAAGGGGGGGCTAGTAGAGCTCTAGTTATAGAACTATATAAAGTACCTAGAGCCTAATACCTTATTAACTAGTTAGTAGTATATTATAAGGATCTAATAGGAGCTAGCTTATATTTAACCCTAATATATAACCTATAATATCTAACCCCTTAGTATGCTTTAGCTATAAGAAGAAAGAGTATAAGAGGGTAGACTACCTAGATAAATAACGAAATATAAATAAAATACTAATAAGATACTAAGTATTTACTAAAAAAATAAGGGTTAATATAATCTAATTTATAAGGGAGGTTAAGGAACTTAACTTATTAGAAAACGAATAAGCTAGGGGATTATACTAATAACCCATATACTTATAATAAAACTAGACGCCTTCCTAAGAGGAGATATTATAAAAGGATAAGTAATTATTCTCTAGAATATTATTAAATAAGAAGTAGTAGTAGATATAGATTCCTATTCCTAAGTTAATATTATTAGTAGTTAACTAATAAAATCCCTATAACTATAACCTATAGTAGCGCGCACCCCTATATTAGAAGGGTTTAATAGGTCCTCTATAATAAGCTAGAATATATACTAATTAACCTTCTTCCTTATTAACTTAAGGGAATAACTAAGGAAGATATAATAACTCTTTACTAGGGCTTCTTACCCTAAAAGAGCAGGGGACCTCCTCCTATTATAATACTCTATAAGAAGGGAGGGTATTATAATTAATACCTAGATAAATACCTAGGGATATAAGCGCCTTAGTATTACTAAGCTATTAGTATTTATATAGGAGGTTATTAAGAATAGCTAGAAGGCTTATATTATATATATTTTAGGGAATATTACCCCTTATAAGCTACTAATAAAAGCCCTAGGTAAAAAGGATATTTTAAAGGGCGAAGTAGAATTACTACTAGAGCTACTTAGTAAGTAAGCGACGTTTAATAAGTAGTTAGTAAAGGAATACCTAGCCCTAGAGGGTATAGAATATACTATTAACTTAATTAAAGGGAAGAAACCTCTATATAAGCCTATTTACTTATTAAATAAGTACTAGCTAGAGGAGCTCTACTAATATATTACTAATAACTAAGTAATAGGGCGGATTTAACCCTTAATAAGCGAGGTAAGCGCCCCTATTCTCTTTATACCTAAGAAGGATAGATCCTTACGCCTTTATATAGATTATTAAAGCTTTAATAAGGTAATACTAAAGAACTAATATCTACTTCCCCTTATTAATAAGCTATTAGATAGGCTTTAGGGAGCGAAATAGATCTTAAAAATTAACTTTTAAGATATATACTACTATATCTATATTAAGCTAGAAGACTACTAGAAAATAGCTTTTAAGACTTATTATAGGTATTTTAAATATATTATTATATTATTTAGACTTATAAATACCCTAGTAATATTCTAGGCGTATATTTACTAAGCTCTCGCTAAGCTACTAGATACCTATTATATTATTTATATAGATAATATTATAATCTACTCTAAGATAAGAGAGTAATATATAAAAGACCTTTACTAAATACTCTATAAGCTTTACTAGTAGGTGCTATATACTAAGCTTAGTAAGTATAGGTTCTACTAATAATAAGTAGAGTTCCTAGGGTATATTATTACGCCTAAAAGTATATTAATAGACTAAACCTATATCTAAGCTATTACTAAATAGAAGCTGCTTAAGACCTATAGGGAGATCTAAGTCTTCCTAGGATTCTATAACTTCTATTATAAGTTTATTATAAGCTATTTAGGTATTATAGCCCCTATAATATCCCTACTAAAGGGTAGCGAGAATAGTAAGAAGGGAATTAAATTTTATTAGCTAGAAGAGGCCTAATAGGCCTTTAAATAGCTCTAAGCTACCTTCTACTTAGTAACTATTCTCTAATATTAGGACCTAACTTATAAAATAAGGGTTAAAATAGATACTTCTATAAAAGCTATATCTAGTATTCTATTATAATATATTAATAGCTAGTAGTAACTAGTTACCTACTATTTATAAAAGCTTAGTAATACTAAGTAGTATTAGGGAGTAAGCTAATAGGAGCTTCTTATTATAATTAAAAGCCTAAACTACTAGGCTTACTACTTTTAGGATATATTAAAAAAGTTTATAATCCTAACGGACTACTAAGTACTAAAGGGAGTTATTAGTATATTAGCGCAGGACCTTTAGGGAAGGCTTACTAGATAGGTATATAAACTCTTAGTATTTAACTTTAACCTAGAGCATAGGTTAGGGGTTATAAACCTAGTAGATAGGCTATCTAGGAGGCTAGATTATATAGAGGGGGAGGTAAAATATAATAATATATTCCTAACCTTAGTGAGGAAGCTAGGGTTTATTAGTAACTTACTAGTAGACCTCTAGATAAGTATTACTACTTTATAAAGTAATATAGAGACCTTAAGAGTATTTATTAATACTATAAGGGCTAGTATAAAATAACGCCCCTTCTAAATAGATAGCTCTAGGGGTAGAGACGCCTTAGTCTCTAGTTAGTATAGCGCTCTATAGTATACTAATATTACTATAACTATAGTAGCTATAATAACTTAACGCTAAAGAGTAAGAGAAGACGTAGAGAACGCTTAGTAAGAGGTTACTAACCTAGAGGACTTACTTAGAGCTAGGGTTACTATAGCGTAGTAATATATCCTACGCTAAGTTATAAGGGAGCTTATAATAAGCAAAACGGCGTATAGTTAGTAACCCTCTAAAGTAATAAAAAGTCTCGTCTATAGACTATAAGCTAATAACTTATACTACTAGACCTAATTAGAGAGGGCACGCGGACTAGCTAGTAATTATAGGGGCTATATAATTAATAGCTATAGAACCTTGTTCTATAAGGGAAGGTTAGAGATACCCTAGGAGAGGTCCCTAAGACTTA
>JAVHLU010000980.1:0-41031 GCA_036785755.1 Colletotrichum ledebouriae
TTAAAGTATTATTAAAGAGATATTATATAGGTATATAACTATATATACTATAGTTATTTATTAAGGTTTATATAAACCTTATAGGATTATTATAGAACTTTTAAGATATACCTTCGGTATTCTTATAGTTAACCTTTTAAGTTAAGAGTTATCTTATATAATAGCTTTTATAGTACCTTTAGTACCTTACTAGAAGGTTAACCTTTTAAGTTAAGGAGTTATCTTATATAATAGCTTTTCTAGGCTATAAGAGCCTTAGTAGCCCGTTTAGCTCTAATATAATTAGCCCTAGTATAGCGCGCGTCTAACTTTATAATATTTAGAGGGTTTACTTATAAGTAGTAGGAAAATATAGGGTTTTTATATTATTTTCCTTAACTAGTAGAAGGTATAGGTTAATATACCTATATAATATTTCCTAAATTATACTTATAAACTAGGTGAATTTATTATAGTCTTTTTGCAAAGGGGCTACGGCGTAATTCCGAACTTAATAATAAGAAATAAAAATATTTTAATAAAGATATAAGTAAGGCTAGTATTATTTTAATTTTTACTAAGAATATTTCTAATATAATATAGCTTATTAATCCCCCCCTTACTCTCTCTTAGAAATATACCTAATAAATAAAAGAGATTAAAGAGGTTAATACTACTTTTAAAGCTCAAAAATAAACTTTAATAAATTCCTTCAATAAAAAAACTAAGAATAGTAATAAGTTTATATATTAAGAAACTAAAGTAAATATAATATAAACCTCTTCTAAATATATTTAGAATATAATATTAATATAATCTAGCTTTAACTTATTTAATATTCCTAGTATTTATTTAAAACAAATAGCTTAGAAGCTTATTATTTGTTAAATCTATTAATAAACCTTTTTCAAAATATAAACCTTATAATTTACTCTTATTAATATTATAAATTATAAAATAAAACTTATTATAAGTATTCTTTTAAAATATTTAAAATATATTTCTAATTTATTTAAGTTATTATAATTTTAATAATTTTAAGTATATATTACTGAGTTAATTAATAATCCTAATATCTTGCTTACTCTTTATACTAAGCTTAATAATATTAACTCCAAGACTTTTAATATTATATAAATATTACTTATAATATTATTCTAATTAATAGAATTAAAAAGGAAAATAATAATTATACCTTAGGTTTTATTTTAGATCTTACCCCTAATTATAAAGTAGAGGGAAAGACTATTACTACTTAGAGATTAAAAATAGCAATAAATAGTAATTATGAATAGAATATAATTTAAATATAATTCTTTAAGTAGTATTTTTTAAGGGCTTATAGCTTAGATAAATATCAATTTATATTATATAATTTATTTTTATAATTTATAACTTCTAATAATACTTATAGCTAAAAGTAGAGGGGGGTAAGATAAGGTTTCATAGAGGGGTAAGCTGAGGTATAGGCTGACTATGAATGAGGGTAAAGGCCCCCGGATTCCAAACAGATTCCAACCCCATGGCGCAATGACGGAGTTTGCATGAACTTCATTGTCGCATCTCAGGATGACTTGCAGCTTACACATATCCCTTGCCCAAGAATTCGACAGTTCAAATACAACAAGCGAGCGATGGCTCGTAGTCAACATCGGATGCATTTTGACAAATGATCAATGTCAAAATCGAGGTTGCATCCAGACCTGGTCTCGAATATCTCAATTGACAACGGGGTCTTTAAATGGCGATCAACCACAGACCAGGCCTTATTGTGATATTGACTGCAGTACGACTCGTGGTAAATTGCCAAGCACAAAACAGACAAGTATCTGCTCTAAGTCAGCATCCGCTCGCCTTGTCAGTCGCGAAACGATGACCATTTTCGACAGTCGACATGGCACTAGTGCGAGCGCTCGTCGATGATACGCAATCACGATGACCTGCATCCGTCTCGCTCAAGCCATCCGCGCCGCAACGCTATGCGATCCGACAAACTATTTTCCCCAAGGGTCTCGCGAACGGTCACGCCAGAAAAGCCCTCACCCGGGAGCGAGACTACACTGGTCAACACCATCACCAACTTTCCGCATCGCCGTGATCCACTGGCTCTGCTGACTTCAGCGGGAGAGTCATCCATCCACAAGAGATGGCGCCAAGCTCGCATTAGCTCGCCATCATGTGAGGGAGCGTAAAACGTGCTTTAGGGGCTTCATTGGATGGCAAAAAGTTGTGCACTGCAGACATATTTGGACGCTCTCGTCCTTATACGAACGGCACCAAAACAATGGAGCGGCCTTGAAGCGACACCAATTTGCTCGCGGAGCACCTTTCAAGAAACCAATCCATCCTCCACTCCAGCCATCGCCGGAAACCCTGGCCCCAAATGGGGTTTGAGGGTGTGTGTGTGAGGTGCACTGTGCCCTTCTTAGGGTTTAGTCATGCTTGATGATCCTCCTCCAGGATCAGAAATTGAGCGCGGAAACCCTGGTCCAATTGCCTTGAGATTTCGCCCATTCAAGCATTGGATTCTGAACAGCCGTCGGGTAGACTCGGCCGCGGGATACTCTTCGACAATCAATTGTCGATTGCCGGGGTCCATAATCAGCCACTTGCAGTTCTATATCTCACCATCTCGCCGACAACTCCGACCAAAGGGCCTTCCCGTCGTCAGGTGCTCCGCCTGGGTAACCCCCGGCTCCGGTCGGACAAGACCCTTCGTTGGATGCCGTTGAATGGATTTCCCGAGTGAGAGATCGCAAGTTGGCTTTTTTTTTTTCGTTGAGACATTGTGTGCCATTGTCGGACACGTCTCCCTGGCGCGCGCGGGGGGATTCGTCGGATGAAGTCATCCACGAATATGCCAGGAAACGTGAAGAGTCGGTGAAGAAGGAAACACCGAACAAGAATGATTCACATTTTTTCTCCCTCGTGGTCCCGTCGGATCTTGTCACGGCGTTTCTCATGTCTCGGAGACTGCATCGAATGCCGCCTGGAATGGATGTCGAAGATGGGAAGACGCATTAGCGGGAGCGTGCCTCTTCCTGCTTCCCTGCCGAGGGTCACACTGCTAAAGCTGTGCTAAAGCAGGAAAACGATGGGATTTTCATCGTTCACAGCATCCTTAGCCTTCAATGAGTCAGCGCGAATGTAAGAGGGGGGAAAAAAACGTTTTCTGCTGCCGGTCGAAGGAAAGACATGCAGCGGATGCTCTCGCTCCCTTACAGGTGGAGTATGCGGGCTTCTTCACCGACAACGACACACGAGGTTCCAAAAAAAATTTAATGTCGCGCAACTCGAGAGTAGCAAGCCCAAGGGGCTGGGAGCAGAACCTGATACCGATGTGGCTGCAGCAGAAACCAGCGAGAGTGAACCGGCTTTCGTTTTCCCTTCGCATTTAATCTGACTACGATCGCATTGCCTTAAGCGGACGAATAACATGTCATAGCTTACTAGAACGCTGTGATACCAGATCCTGAGATGGTGAGAGCTAAATCCTTTTTCGTAGTCCGTTACGGCACGACCATCAGATATCACCAGCCCCAGCATGTCACCGCATTCTCAAATCCTTCCACTAACTAACACGCAGCGTGTGCCGTCAGTGAGACTCCCCAATGAACAAGGACGCAGATTTGTCTCAACTGGCTCTGCGGGGTAAAATAAAGAAGAAGCTGGCGTTGACTCCCTGTCGTACCACCATCTCGAGAACCCCCAATCGCTCGACCACTCACTACCTTCCGCCAGCCACCCCTTCTCTCCCTTTTGAGAAGACTGACTTGATGTCCTGCTCAGCAAACAAGGCCAAGAGGAGGACTTCGTTGCACCGCGTCGAGCTGTGCGAGCGTGCATCGGGTTCACGCATACGGGCTGCAATAGCCAAATGCACCTGCATCAACCATGTCTTCTCGTCACATTTTTGACCGCCATCTGCAAACCCCATGGAATCTTGGATATGAAGTCATACGTGGGTAAAGGGGGACCGGGACAGTCAATGATCTGATGTGAGTCTCTTTTGCTTTTTGTCAAATTTCCCCCGGCGATGAACGGTGAGCCAGTCGAGCAGGTAGGTCATGTGCTCTGGTCTACATCCGTCGGGTCACGTCGCTCGTTATCGACTGAAGGCGATTGGGCAGCAAAGTCCGGGACTTTTGATTTGCGAGCTGAGGGCAAGGCGAGGCGGGCGAGGCTCGTCGCGAGCAACGGGCAGCGCAGACGGTTACGCGCCAGGTGGAGGAGAAGGAGGAGCAGGGCAACGGGGCAATGGCGACAGTCGACGCCTTTTGACAGGCCCCATTGTGATCCGGACCGTCCCATCTCATTCGGACAAAGACGAGCAAGCAAAGGTTCGCCTCACCTTGGTCGTCTCGTAAAAAGGGAAGCCATCTTGAGAGGCCATTGACCTCGTCGCCCCCGACCGGAAGAGGGGTCTCAGTTTGATGGGATCTCTCCGATGGAGGCCCGAGGCGCAAAGCGAGTGGCTGAGAGGGACGGTGAGGGGAAGTCAGTTGATTTGATGGTGGGGTATCCAGCCCTTGGCCATGAGCATTCGAGACTCGTCGAGATCGGAGGTCGTGGTGGCTGTAGAAAGCCGTGGGGTGCGACGTTGGAAAAAGATGAGCCCGGGTTGAGGAGTTTCTTTTTTACCTTTTCGCATCGGTGGACGGTCATCAAGCGAGTGGCCGGATGTCTCTGATTGCTTCCGCTGCTGCGGGACGGGAATAATGAGAGACGAGGAGCACGGGGATAAGCGTACCAAGGAAGCTTTCTCCGTGAATCTTTCATGGCTTACCCAATTGAAGGGTTCCGGCGCCGTTGAAGGGATGGCGTGCACGATGCCATTGCCAGTGCGGAATGGCATGGCATGGCATGTGGACCGGACGAGAACGCCATGCCATTCCCATTAAGGTGACTAGATGCAAAGTGCCTGTGCGCCAGCTTCATCCGGGGAAGGAGGACTTGATAAGATGGAGGACGCCTGCAATGACGGGAACGATACCTGAGTCTCAATGACAGGTCCCGCTGGCAGAGAAGGATGGTGGCTGTCGGCATCGTTCTTCATTCACTGGAAAGGGAGCCCTGCAGAAGGACTAAGATGACCTGATGGACGGGAGAGCGGGAGGGCGGGTAAGCAGCTGTTGCTCGCTGAAAGCTGCGTGTTTGCTAGGAGCTACTGCGATGCCATCGAGAAAGGTGTGTGTGTGTCGGGGAAGCTGCTCGTCCTGGCCCCTGGCCCTGGCCAAGGTGTCCTTGCAGGTGACGGACGGGGCATATGGGATTTTGACTCGATGCCATAAGTGGGGGAGTCAAGAGAGCAGCTTAAGCACATCTCAGCGCATCGAGTCGAGGGTATTTGGGAGATTGCGGACGAGGACGGAGCATGGTATTGGAGGGGGGGGGTGCGACCTCGAGGAGGTGAGAAAGAAGAGGACGATGAGAGCCGAGCTTAGCGTAGCGGGTCCTTGTGACCCACACCGACCGACCCCTCCCTTCCGTTTAGCAAGATACCTCAGGTAAGGTAGGAACCTTACCTATTCCTCTTTTTGCTATTCGTCAACCTCGTGCTCTTGGCTCCGTTGACGGCGGGCGGGAGGGACATAACCAGTGAACCACCTTTGGATGGCATGGCGGTTCTCCACTGAAAGCAGACGTCAAGCGAATGACCGAGGAAACGGGCGCTTAAAACCTGCCGTAGCTGAGCCGGGATCTGTCTCATTTTCAACCAATGGCATATTAGCGGCCCATCAAATAAAGCCGACCGATGTGATTTTAGGCCAATGGGAAGCTCCATCGCCGCCTCGCGCCCGGGAGTTTTAGTGCGTTCGTCCAATCAGCAGCATGAGATGGCTTAGCTTCGCGCGCGCCCGTCCCGACCCACCCCCCCCCACCCTACCTTACCTCTCCATCGCATATTGAAGTCTGCCGCTGCACCCAGCTGCTACCAGGTATGTGCTGCTTTTGCTTCTTCTCGTCGTCAACCGTTGCCATCCTACATACGTATCTTTTCACAGACTGCACACACGGACTGCTACACCGGCCGACTCGTCCTGCTATTCCAGGCCCAGTCGGGTCCCGCTGCTGTGCTGCGCTGTGCCTGCGCCGTGTTCGTGTGTGTGCGTGTGCGCTGAAGGCATGGTATGGGTTGCCCTTCTCTGCCTCTTCTTGCTGCTCTACTGCGAGTCCAAAGTGCTTGCTTCTCGGTTGTGCGCATTCGTCCACATGGATGCGATCCGGTTCACACCCACCCCTGACCGGGGAACCAGGTCTCGGGCATAGGTGATTCCCTCCATCGTTCGTCTGGGTTGGCCATTTTTTGCCCAAGATATCCCGCTGCGTGACGAGCACCGCTGGCTGCCGCTCAACGCTCGTTCGCCCCAGCCCTGAGACCCTCGTCCATGGGTTCCATGGCTGGGCCCCGTCGCCCATTCGACCAACCCATCCACGCAACAACCACTGGACCACTAGGCGCTATTATTGCACTATCCTGCCATACCTGGTCCCGTTGAGAGTGCCGCTATCGCAATTTATGGAACACCAATGTGTGGAATTTTTTAGAGCTAGAAGTATATATCCTTACTCCTTATAACCTAGCACCCTTGCTATATCCCCTAGTTTATAATCTGCTTCTTTAGCGCTTTAAGGAATTTAATATATTATTTATTATATAGCTAGTTAATTTTAATAATATCCTTAGATATTAGATATATTATATATTTAAACTCCGTTTTAATATTATTAATTAACTTAAGATACTCTTTTTTAAGATATCTTTATTATTATATAAACTTAACTACTATAAGATAGAACTATTTCTAATTCTTAATTAGAGTAGTATTATTAGGAGGGTAGTTATTAAACTAATAGCTCTTTTAATACTTAGTGTAATAAATTATAATAAAAATATTAATAAGATATAGATATTAAGGTATCTTAGTAGCTTAGTTTAGATTAATTAGAGATACTTATAGCTTTATTACTATACTTAAGTATTTTAAAGATTTATTTTATAACCTTAGATTACTTATAAAGGTTTATAATATCTTATAGCTTATTCTAAGTCTTCTAGTTTAAAGTTTTAATTAAAATTATTAAGGTAGTTAGTAACTACTACTAAGTTTTTATTTATTATTTAGCGTGGAAAAGGCCCCGTTTTTTGCGGATATAAATGTTACTAAGAGTGCCGCTATCGCGCGCCGTGCGCAAGTGCCACGACTCGAATCACACCAGAAGCAACATGCACATGGGATGGGCATGGGGGCCAAGGGTGCGTTGCGGTTGCGCTGCGCCTATACGTACGTTCTGTGTGAGCCGACGCCTAACCACCATGCATCTTCCTCCTCCTCCCTCTCTCTCTTCGTCTGCGTTTCCTCCAAACCCATTTGGGATTTACCGCCCAGGTCAGGTCTAACCATCCACCCCTGTTCACCGACGCACTGACATACATAACTTGTGGTAGGCGCCCGTCGTGCACCGGATCCCCTCCTTCTTCTCTTTTGCGACCCGTTGCATACCATTCGAGCATATCCAGCTCTGTTTTTGTTTATTCCCCCTTTCTGTCTGCTTGTTTCCGCCTTTCCTATCTTGATTTCCCTCCTCAAGTCAAGGGGCATCTGCAAGCGCTGCGCTTGGGAATATCAACAGTATCTCAGTAACAGGACATCTCTCCAGAATATTAGTGTTTGCCGGCGACGGCATTGGTTTTCCAGCCTCCCTCGGCCGGAAAAGCAGAATAGGCCCCCAAAAGAGGCTGCTCTGCGCTGTAAGCCGCCAGCCGGTTGCAGCCAGCTTAAGCCTCCTCCTCATCGTTCACCCCACCTTCCGCTTTTGAGAGATCACTTATACACATACACGGAACAAAATGGTAAGAGCATTTGAATGTTAATGTGGCATATAGCTTGGCTGGGTCTGACGTTCGTCATGTAGGAATATTCACATGAATACTCCAGAGGCGACCGCCGCCTGCATCGAGAGATGCGCGAAAAGGCAACCATGCGCGACACCTTTTTTGGTCTCAAGAGTGAACCTCAAAGGCCGAGTTCGGTAGCCACAGAGTTCATGGATATGGAATGGGACGATGATGTGCTCAGCGAACTTGAAGACAACTCACCTCGGATAAGCGTGAACTCGGTAAGTCTACGCCTCACGACTAACACGACCAGCCTGCTAATGCGCTCAGTCTGGTGGTCAACCTAGTATCACTACTCTTTCGTCTTACGATGAGGTACCAACACCGAGGTCAAGTCAAGATCGCGGAGTATACGCCGAGAGTTTGTCATCACAGAAGCCAGTTCAAGGTCCCTCGGGTCCGCATCTGTTTCACTCCTCGGCCGAGAGCTACATCGACGAACCTATCCTCACCCTGTCTCCCATCACACCAAAGACAGCCCGCCCATACGACGATTTCATTTACACCAATCTGCCGCCACCGCCAGTTCCAAGGCAACCTAACGCACCATTCCAATTCACTTACGAAGACTTTCAATCGAGGGAGCTTGTCTCGTGGACACCCGAGATGGTGGCGCAGTCGATGCTTAATGCTGGCATTGAGCTTTCAGTTGCTGGCCGCTTTGTAGAGAACGACATCAACGGACCTATCCTGATCACCTTGAAGTTCGAGGACCTGAAAGAGCTGGACATCCCGTCGTTTGGCATGAGAACGAGGGTGTGGAACCAAATCCAGCTTCTACGAGACAGCAGGCCCAGCTCTCCGCGCGCACCGACTCCTATCCAAGATGAACCAAGTCGCGAGGTCAAGAAGGAGGCCCGTGAAATGAGGGCTGCCGAGCGTCAAGTGGACGATTGCAGTCTGAAGCGGAGAAAGAGCAGCAGGAGGAGACAGAAGAAGGCGTCTCATGACGACATCATCACACCTATGGAGTCAGTGTCCATCGTCGGCATTGAGCAGGTCGTTCCTAAGCCACATGTCTGCCCCAAAGGAGATAACTGCTCCCGCTACAAGAAGCAACAACGTCTCATCGAGGCGTTCAGGAAGGAGCATCCTTTCGTCGACATGGAGAAGGAAACGGTTGTCATCACTGGCAACCCTGGAAACCCCGAGACCGCCAGGGCTCTCAACCCCAAAGAAATGCTCCGTCCTATTTCAGATGCTGTGCCGTCAGTCGTTGCATCTTCTGATGTTCTGGGTCCTGGAAACGCCACACCAATGCAGTACCTGCAGGAGGCCACCCTTCGCAGCGTCGCCGCACGCGACCCCCAAGACAACGTGCGGCAGTTCCTTGACTTCCAAAAGCGCCAGAGCAACTGCGTTCCTCCTACCCCACCATTCGAGATGGGCGCCCCCTCGATGAAGCCTCAGCCTGATGGTCTTCGTCGACTGCCTAAGCTGTCCATTCCGGGCAAGCAGGCTCCGGTGCGCCCAAGCAACCTCAGAGCCTCTACTGTACCTCCCGTTACTCAACCCGAGAAGCGCCAGGTTTCCCCCCAGCTGCTGCAGCAAGGCTTCGTTCCCTACGTCATGGACAGGGCTGAGGCCATGTCTCCTGACTTGCAGAGCCCTGTCAACCCCTACCGATTTGGTACTCCCTTCTCAGAGATGGATGTTCCTGTCACTGCGATCCCCATGGACCGCGTTGCTCGCGATGTCTCTCAATCCGTCCCTCCTGAGATGAACTACCGCACAAGCAGTTGTAAGCAGCAGGCCCCTGTCCGCACTCAATCCCGCGCCTCCGCTCGTCGTCCCTCGTTCCCCGTCCTCCCTGCTTTGCATGAGAACACACCTACTCCTATTGCTCGCGTCTCTCCAAACCGTGCTTCTCCTCGTTCCCCCCCGTCATCCACTCGCACACAGCCTCTTCAAGCCCCTCCCCGCGTCAACTACCCTTGGTCGCCGATCGAGCGCAACACCCCCTTCGAGCAAGCCATCCCTCCCATCTCCCACCTCGCAGGCGCGGTCCCCGTCAAGCAGGCCGCCGAAGCCGCTCAGCAAGATGGCGTCACCTTCCAAGGCCCCATGAAGAAGCGCAAGACGAAGATGCTCCGTCACGAGTGGAACGACACCTTCTGCACCCTCAAGGGCACTCGCTTAGCCGTACACAAGGACGAGCGCACTGTCGACCGCACCTTAGAGTACGTCGACATCGACGATTACGCCATCGCTTGCTCCAGCCTGGCCTCGCAGAGCAAGCTCTCCGCAGCCTTCCGCGCTGTCCACTTCTCCTCCAACTCCCGTGAGAAGAGCGATCCCGTCGCTGCCTTTAGTTTCCAGCTCATCCCGCAGGACAAAGACGCCGCCAAGCTGCGCAAGCGCAGCAGCGCTCTCCACGGCTTCTCCCACACGCGCTCTGACTCCGCATCCTCTATCCCTGCCGAGGGCGCCAACGGTACGGGCAAGACGCACCACTTTGCCGTCAAGAGCCGCGACGACCGCATCGATTGGATGCGTGAGTTGATGCTTGCCAAGGCCATGAGGCAGAAGGGCGAGGGTTTCGAGGTTAGCGTCAACGGCAACATGATCTGACCCAGCCTCTTCATCATTATTTCCCTTTCCTTCCGCAACACGTTCCATCACCGGAGGTAAAAGTCATATTACGTCTACCAAACAACCCGAAGACAAAAGAAACAAAACAAAATTTAAGGAAAAAAAAGAAACGAAGTATGATGGACAATGACCCGCGTCTGCATTTCTCTATTCCCCTTCAAGAAGGCAGGCACACGCTTCGCCTCTCAGGACCCAAGTCCGCAGTGGCAACTCAAAAGGATACCTATTTTTACGTCATTCTTGCTCTTTTATAACTGTCCCTATTTTCTCTCCGTGTCATCTCATTGCGTTGCATAGTTCTGGATAGCGGCATTTGTTATATCCTTGCTCAGATTCTCCTCCCCCCTTTACCTGACGCTGGGTTGATGATGATTTTGGGACTCCTGAAGGGACCAAAATACAGGGGGGAGGGACAGGATACGAACTGGGATTTGAGATTTGGCTTCCATTGTTTCGTTTCTCTGTGGCTTTTTCTTTAGTCACATCGCATTAAACATACCTGCTACGCACAGTCTCCCCCCCCCGCTTCTTTACAAAATCACACCGTGACAGGACGCTCCTTGATTATGTATCAGTTTAGGTACGGCCACTATGATACCTGGCTAGTTTTGATAGCTCGAGAAAAATGAAACGAAGATTGCGGGGGCTTCCATGAAGCCTGCACGGATCCAGTTATGAATGAGTTTATTCTCAGTGCCTCCACGCCTTTGGTGATGTGTTATTCCAGGAAAGCTGTCTGGGCATACATTAAAACTGCGTCTTGAGTGGTGTGGGTCAAACCAAGATCAATCGCCATCAGTTCCGTCATGTCAAGTGGCGGTGTCCGGTGTCGATAACCGATCCCGAAAGCTGTCATGCTCTCCTGGTATTGTCGAGTCGAATCAGTGAAGTACATGGGCTGTGATGAGAAGGCCTATTGGCGACGCTGAAGTATTCCGGTGACGCACACTCGTACAAAAACAGTGCAGATGAACAATAATAGGCGAAAGACTCCGCAGCCACCACGCAAGCTCTCGGTGATTGTTACCTTGCCACGATCTATCAAATGCATTGAACTATATCATTTCGCCGGCTTTACTTTCGCTCAATATCATGTGACACTTTGTGAGCTTGCTGGACGGCCCCGCGTGAGGCCATTCGTGCAAATCGTGGTTGACATGGTGAGGAGTCTTGGAGATCCGAGTCCTTGGTACTACGCCCTAAAATGTGTTGGTCGAGGGAAGGATGAATGACTTCGTACAAGTTACCCGTAAATAGCGAAGATTCATCCAAGTTTGGCTAGCAAAAAATCGCACGAATAGCGCTTTTCGCCGCGGCTGGTCAGTCGTTATGCTCAGTTCTCATACCCAAAGTCTAGCATAACGACAACTTGGATAACTACGACACGGTACCTGTCACTTGTAAAAATACACTGACAGGAAGGAGGAAGAATGTAGGCAAGGAAGGACGTATAGTCTGACAGTTACTCACGGGGTATCGCAGCCTGATGCAGCGTACAGGAAACGTCGCTTCTCAGTTCGCACAGTTGTCACAGCTACTGCTGTACTCATTTTTTCTTCTTTTTCCCTACTAGCAGTTACATCAAAGCAATAATGAGAGCGTAAGCCCAAAGGAGGGGTGGCCAGCAACTGTGAGCGCAGCATTCTGGTTTTGCCGCTCTGCCTACACGCTCAAGAAATTGAAGCTGTTCTTGACCATACATGCACGTTCAAGAGAGCCTGTATGGGAAGATAACGATTGTCCCTCGTGGAAAGGAGCCTAACACGTCCAGATCTAAGTGAAACCTTTTCGGCAGTCTTTCCCAGAATGAACCCCCCGCATGGGTACCGTCCACACTCTTCCTGGACAATACTCTCAGCCTAGATCGGTGCCGTTTGACGGGGCCTCTCCATGGAAGGCGTGGACAAGCACTGGCAAGCGGGGCGTCGAAAAAGCGGAATTGAATATCAAAGATATTCTTCCCACTTACGCAGTAACATGGCCGAGATTCATCCCACGCGTACTCGACAGCCATTTATCTCTCTTGGGCATCAACACTTTCCGGGTGTGGAAGGGTATGCCCGGTCGTAGAGAAAAATATGTCGATAAGCCGCCTCATCCTTGGTTGCACCTCAACTTCCAGTGCTTGGCGGGTATGGTGTTTCCAAGAGAGCTGTGGAAATGTAGGCCTCTGTGGTCCATGTACTTCACTCGGAAACGGCTTGTTGGCGAGACTGGTCCCTGTTCCACGCTCAAGGATAGAGAATACGGTCGTGATTTGGACATCCAATTCAAGCCAGTCATGCGTACCCAGTACTACTTATTAACAACCCGCCAACACCGCTTATCTGGATTTCGTGTGGGAGTCACCACGGCTAGCAAGAAGCAATTAATCCTCGTCAAAATAAAGAACTTTATACATTTGATACTGTGGATAAATTTGGACTGAGAAAATAGCATACGCAAGGAAATAGTATCATCGATCCATGAGGTCTGATGTTCTTGTCGACACCGTGTGTGAGGGCGGGCGCAGCTATGCTGTGTGCTCCAGCGAGAAAAGAGGAAAACCAAACATGCCGAGCTGTCAGCTTTCACGATGCTATCCTCCGCAGTCACCTCTTCTTCTGTTCTATCGACTCAAGAGCCGACAAGAGATCCATTCTGACTTTTGCCCAACCAACTCCGGTGCTCAGAATTCCATTCGTGAGTTAGTACGTTCATTTATACATCATAACGAGGATCAAGTTTTGGCCCTTGACCATCCACATCGTTGGACAACCTCTCACATCAAGACGCACTTCTTCTCTTTCTCCCCCTTGCCGTGGCGCTCGCTTCTGCTGACGCCAGAGACGTCGGTCCAGGCGGCGGTGCTTGCGACCTCTGGATAATTTTTCTTCTTCTTTTTCTTCTTCGAGCCGTTCCATCCGCGACGCTTTGCGTCCTTGATATTCTTGGCCGCACTCCTCTCGGCACGACTGGGTCTCCTAGTCACGGAAGAGTGGGATTGGCGGCCAGCGGAGGATGTCAATGGAGCTTGAAGCCACCCAGGAAGCAAATTTCTACTGCCAGAAGGCTCGCCGACGGTCTCTTGGGCCGGCGCGTTCGTAGATTGAACGCTGTAAATTGTTTCCAGGCGTTCGACGGTAGGTCTTAGGGGGCCCAGCTGAGGTGGGCGAGGATGACGTGGAATAGGTGCCAACAATGGCATTTCATTCCTGCGATTTGATTGTTGGCGGCCTGGCAGATCATAAGCACCCACAACGCCCCCAGGAGTACTAATAATTAGGGGTTGATCCTCGACGGGTGAATTGTTGCCAATGTTTGGCACTGGCGTTTGGTGTCCGCCTGCCGGTAGTCCAGGCTGCGGTACAGATGCCCTACGTGAGCCAGGCCTTCGGCTACCGACCGGGACGCGTTGAACTGAAGCGAAACTGCCAGAGAAGGGCCGAGGTGTTTGTCTTTCATGGTTATGTAGGCTAGCCAACTGATCGGCGCTAGGGGGAGGCGGCATCGCAGAAGCCATGATTCTATCGGTACTCGCATCGATCGGGGGAGCAGAGTAGGGATGAGTGGCAGATGCGCCAGACTCAACGCCGGCCTCAGCGCCGCTGGCAGGCTGAGCAGACCTCGGCCAGGTCTGTGCATTTGACAATCGCCTGACCCGCGGGGTATCGTTGTCTGCATGCGACTGGGTTTCGATGGGCGCCGTAAAGATCCCTAGCCCGGCTGAGGGTATATCCAAGCCTAGCGACGGAGGAGAATGGATTCGTTGGAAGTCCGGAGACACCAAGGTGGAGTTCGCCCGACGATTCAGTGGCGACACGATCGAGGACTCACTAAACGTGCGTTCAACCGACTCGGGCTCAGGCGGACTTTGCCTTCTGGCCGCTGCCCGGGGAGAGTCTGGCGGCGAAACGTCGTAAATATCATCATCATCAACAACGCGTGAGATGGGGATTGATGAGGGTCGATCAGAGTCAGCAGTACGAGGCCGGCTCATATGCGTGTTATCACTTGCAACTCGCAAATGATGGCTCGTCATGGCGGGACTGATACTTGCAGGTTCCTGGTAACTGAGAGGACGAGGTGATGTCTGAGCTAGAGTAGGGCGGCTGGGTAAGAGCCATGCTGATCCAATCGTCGGCGCAGCCGTTTGTATCCTTGCTGGTTGGGTTTGAATCTGTACCCCGTTAGGCGTAATGGCAGCATTTCGTAAAAATGAGGGTAAATCGCCGGGGTCATCCTTCTGGTACGGCGGTGGTGGCGGAACCCAGTTGTCTGCATCACTCTCGTGAGGGTGCTCGCGCCGGCCATCGGCTCGTCTATATTCAACTGGTCCGGCGACCGGAGGCACAGGGTTGCGGCGTCGGTTCATTGCTGCTGCAGTCGCTGCTCGACGGAGAGTGTTCGTCGAACGGGGCCCATCGTGAGAATAGGGGGCTTCCACAGCCTCTTCATCCTCGATCATCGAAGCCGTCTCGCCTTCCTCATCCGTAGAAGCAGACGCGGGTTGCTGTATGCTAATCTGGGGCGGCGCACCGACACGTCTGGGGATCAACGGGTCGTCATCGTCGTTCGCATCTTCGGCTGCAGGTTCTTCTCTGCGCTGGGGCATCGGAGGCATCGGACGTGGTGGATTGCCTCGAATCGTAGCGCTTGTAGTTGCACGTATCATGTGTTCTCGATCCCCGCGTTTCTGAGCCACAGTCCGGCGGCGCACAATGGCAACCTCTGTGTCGATATCCCTCTGTTCTTCCTCGAGGACTTCAGGTTCCCTTGTACCGACTTCGATTTCGATTTCAGCTTTAACTCCGTCCTCGATTCCATAGTCGAAATCAAGCAAGGTCAGCCGACCGCCGTCAATGAAGTCGATGTCGTCTTCGTCCACAATTGATTTTGTAGGCGAGATACCACGAGCTGCAACAACTAGACGTTCCTGTAAGGATGTTTCACCAAAGCCAGCAACCCATTTCACCATGCTCACGCCATCGAGCTCGGCAATCTTGGCTCCCCATACAAAAGTGTTGCGAAGCTTGTCACAAAGCATCTGCCATTGTGGCACTCTGGGGTTTTCTTGCGCGCGGGATGACGACGACCGAGACGGAGGCCCGCTGTTTCGTCGCCCATGTCCCGTGGAGGATGATACATCTGATCCCGAGGAGTATTCAGGAACAGCGTCAAGGTCCTCGGGAACACCATATAGCCAGACATCCTTCCCTTGGAAACCAGCACTGACGAGATCGCCATGATAAGTAGCCGCAGGTAACGTGCAGGGCGTCAATCTTGCCTGGGAAGCCGGGTGGGGCTTCGGTCCCGTAAAATAGGTTGTTCCATTGCGCAAGTCGCCAATTCGGACTGCTCTGAAAGTTTCAAAGCTGCGGTCGTATGTGAAGGTCCAGCTGGCTTCCTCTTGACTCGTATCCTGAAGCAGGACGGCGTGACTGCAATCTCGGCTTGTGTTTGGGAAGAGAATCGACGTCGTCCACAACGCGCTGATGCTGTCGTCGGCCATCTGATTGCCAGGGTCATAATAAGGTGCAGTCAAAATGACGGTGTTTGGGGGTGAGGAATGTATAGTGGTGCCGAGGATCTGCGTCCCGTCGAAAGAGAAAGAGAGAGAATCGACGCCATCACATTTGACGGCTCTCCTATCGGTAGGCAGCGGACCAGGGTTGACCAGTGATACTTCGATGCCGCCCTCGTAGGCTGCGGCCAGAACAGAACCACATGGCGACAGCGCAATGGTGCGCGGGGCATGATCGAGAATGAGGGACTGGGTGCGGCGGGGTGGTGATGGCTCAAGATCGTAAAGATCGACCTGCATTTCCGAGGACAAGACTGCGAGCATGGAGCCATCGTCCTTGATGCATGTTGAAACGGGGCGGCGCAATATCTTGAATTCTCTTTTGACATCGATGTCATTCCCCCTCATATCCAGCACGTAGATTCTAGACGAATTGTAGGCCAGGACGTGGTGTCCGCGGGGTGATGGGCTGAACTGTGTTCCTTCGCCGCCTGGACATGACGAGGAGCTGATCGAGTTCGAGATCAGCCTGACGACAGTTTCGCGTGGGCGTAGGTATGCTTCGAAGAGATTGCGCTTGACTTCTTTGGCGAACAATCGCCTGAGCCGCGGGAGGTCATCTTGTTTGACGTCAGCTTCGCAGAGGGATGGGTGGCTCGCCGAGTAGGATGCGCATTTCGAAAGATGGAGGGCGTAGAGCTGAGCCTGCTGGGAGACTTGGCGCCATTTCGAATTGAGGAGGACAAGCGAGGCAAAGGAGTCGGGATCGGTAAGTTGCAGAATTCTGTAGCGCAAATTAGACTTAGGAAATGCCTAGAGCTGAGGAACAGAAAAACATACTGCTCAATTATCTCGTCGGGCAAGCGATCAAAGGCGGGATCTGCAGGCAGAAGGGGGGGTTTCTCAATGGACGACCGTGGTGGCCCTTCCCCACGGATATCAGGGCCGGTGGCCATGATCAAAGGCCGTGTTGCAGTTTTGAGAGTTGCTGCGCTAGGAGGGCGAAGAGTAGGCGGAGTATGACATGATGAAATCGTCTGGAGTTGTAAAGGCTGGCGATGAGATGAAAGAGAAAGCAACGCAAGATGCAGAAGCAAAGTAAGGCGTAACAATCACCACAACCACACAGATGCAGAACCAGACAGAGGCTGTCAAAGTGCAGAGTGCAGACAGAGTGCAACGCAAAGTGCAGAGGCGTGGCTCGCTGGTTTGCAGCTGCAATGCGCGAACGCAGGCAAGGTTGTGGCGGAGCGACGCTAATAGATACCTAAAGGTCCATGTCGGGATCTTAAGTCTCTGCCTGTCCGTCTCCAGAAAAACATCGTCACTGCTTACCGGAGGATACCCAACCATCCCGAGCTGCCCAATGGTGTGAGCTGCTACCCTGCCCAGATCTTCCGAGCCGCTAGGCAAGTCCACCAAACAGACAGGGGACCCCTTTTTTTTGACAAGGCCGGATGGCTCGCAGACCCAAAGTACCAAATGTTAGCAGCTGGTCTTTGTGGTTGGCTGTCAATTGGTCCATCTCGCACCATGCCATTCCCTTTTCCGACGATAATCACATTCTCACCGTCTTGGGTTATCAGTCTTTTGACACAGCATGGAAATCCATACTGCAGCACCAACGTGTGTGGTGGCATCACACCCAAAACTGCATATTGTTAACCGCCTGTGGTTACCACTGGCTGGGGTCCCGATTTGGCATATTGTTGCGGCACCAAATATTCCATTTCTATCACCAACAACATGTTTCTACTGGAGGTTCCAGATTGCATTCACACAATAACCCCATTATGTCAATGTCAAGCTCAGTCTCACCTATGATGGAAATATCCCATTTTTGCCTATCTGGGCCCATGTTATTTTCCTCTTTCCCCTCTCACTTTCATAGATGACTTCTGGTCGTTTACTTCACACATGATATAAGACAGTGGCTGCCAACATCCCGTCGAGTCGAATCGTTCGGTACAGCCCGAGACTGGATGCCCACTGCTAACTAGGTGTAAGCCGCCTCGACACAGCGGAGATGGGATTGAAACAAGCAGACCCTGAGCCACATATCGCGATAGGCAGGGAGAGAGTTGCATGCATCAAGTTAAGAGACCTAGGATGGAATGCACATTTTTCCCGATCATCAATCGACAGCAACGCAAGCTGGGTCCAGTGTGCTGCTACCAGGATTGAAGATGCCGCCGCGTTTCTCAACAGGGCCCTAGGCCCTGGTGATTCGCCCTGGCTTCTGGCTCCCAACGCCTCCGCTCGCCAACCGCCCAGAACCGACAAGACTTGGCCGGTTTCTGTCACGTCTGTCAAATCGACTGTTTCTTCTCCACCAACGAAGGTGTGCGGCTCGCCGTCGAGACTGGGGATATCCGCATGCAGTTGCAGTCGATACTTCTTTGTGGTGTTCTGGCCTACAACTAACTGCCAACCACAGCGAGACGCCAAAGACCAGCCGGGCGGGGAGGGTTTGCTGCTATTTTTGGGGCTGGAGTAAAGTGGGTGACTCGGGCGGGCTAAGGGCCAATCCGACCGACATTCGAAGATGCTCTTCGCTCGCACAGCAGTAAGACAGACCGGCAGCAGGTGAGAGTCTGTCAGACGCCATTGCCCTTCTTTACTTGATGCAGAGGATTGCTGACTTGACGCAGCATCACGGGACAAATCAGCTGGTCTCGGCGTTGGTTCGCTTCAGCGGTAGGTAGGTAGCGTCGGGTATCTCGCTTATCTAAGCCGCAGATTATCGGGAGTCGGGACCGAGGTCGTGTGCTTCACAGTTCCCTCACCGTCCCTGCTTCAGCTCCATACTGCTGAAGCAACGTTAGACGGACGCGTTCTACACTACTAGCTCATCGTCTCATCGGCCTCGTCGGCTCTATTATTGTCTGCTCCAGTCCCACGTCTCCATGTTTGGCTGGGGACTTCTCAAGTAAAATCTGCTTCACCTTGGCCACGGTCCCCGGAACGATGCCCATTCGTTCTATCACTTACCCCAACCAAATGCCAAAGAGAGAGGAGCAGTGACGCCGACCGCAGAAGGCGATAACTGCCGGCTTGCGAGGATAACGATCAACACGAACCTTGGTAGAGGAACGAGAAAACAAGGATGGGAGCTCGTCCAGTGCTGCTCGTGTGCGATGCGATGCAATAGACTCGACCTCGTCTATCAGATGAAGCGCCAAGCCGGCAGAACCCTGCGCGCCGGGGAAGGAAGCGCATGTCTGCCCGCTTCGAGTCAAGTAGGAACTCTCTGTTGCCAGTGCAGCTGTGCGTGCGTCGAACTATGTTCTCTTCTCGGTTTCCCACTTGAGCAACCTTCCGCAAACACTTGATGAACCGCTACCGCCACGCAGCTGCATCGACTTGTTGCGAACTTGAGAGAGATGAAGATGGGCTCTAGCGGGTCCCCTGACCGTCCCGATGAACATGAACTGCAGCAAGCCGTCTCGTTATCGAAAAGAGCCCAAACCTGCCGTCTTTAGGGCATCCTATTGGCTGTCGCTCCAGTGTTTCCGGTGGCTCCCCCCGGCAGACAAGCAGAATTACCGGGTTCTGGAAGGCCCAGACACCCGAATCAACCAGCTCATCCCCATAACCCACTTGTAGAACGACATGTTCCCTCGCGACGTCACTGCAAATTCCGCTGCCACAGCCCGTGCCCCATCACTTCTGCAGGACGCAGAGAGAGAATGCGTGGCATGGCGTTTAGTAGGCGTTTGGTAAGGTGGTACTCTGTAGAGGTGAGGTATCCGGGACCCCCCGTAAACCGCGTTCCAACTTTCCGTACGCGGTTGGCTCAAGTACCGTTCTCACCAAAAGACTTTCTTGGGATTGCCAAGGTTCAACCCTCCACGTTAGTTACGGAGATATCATTAGCTATTGTGTGTTGATACCGCATGAGTCTTGGCCCCTGTTTTTCCCCCCCTTTGGTCTTCATCCTACGGTGCCTTCAAGAATCCTCGACAGCTCACCTCTAAACTCACTCACCGAAGGGCTCGTGTAACAATCCCATCAGCGCCTCTTCTTCGGCGTCCTTGCCGCGCCAATATCACTGGCAGCCCGCTGCAGCAAGTCTGTGAGAGTGGCACGGATCCCCCACGGAAACGACATGCCGCCGCCGCTAGCTTAGACTCTCTTTCGCAGCTCGCTCTCTCTTACCCGTCGCCGTCACCCCGCGCCTCGCTCGGCTTCCAAAACCCCCCATGAATTGGTTCGCTAGCTGCTTCGGCTCCTCTCACGTGGGATACCAGCTCTTGGACCATATGACCTGGAAACATGTTCACCCAAATTCAAACACGGCCCAGGAGAGGAGGAATTTCCTCCTCGACTGTAGGAAACATTCCGTGCCGGTCGCCATCGCAAGCATGATATTAGCTGCGTTGACTGTCGTCCTATACTTCAATATCCGTGAATATATCAGCGCGCGAGATCAGGTTCGATTCAGCCTCTCTTAGAAACCCCAAACCCTTCGTCTTCCCGCATCGTATCCGCACACATGAGAGCTAACCTGCTGTGATAGTTGAACCTGCCCAGGGTCGCTATTGATCTTGGCTATGCGAGGTATTCAGGAAATGTGCTTCCCAGCGGAGTGAACCAGTTCCTGGGGATGCGCTATGCTGCACCCCCAGTGGGAAATCTGAGATGGCGAGCACCTCAAGATCCGGAGCACAAGGAGGGCACGACGGACGCTATAGAGGTGAGCACGTCGGGCTGGAGCTGAGTTGTGGTGGTTGCTGACCGCATTTCTCAGTTTGGTCCGACTTGCCTTGCGACAGACGCGTCCTACCCCACGGCAGGACAAGATGAGGACTGTTTGTATGTCAATATCTGGTCACCCAACAACACGACGCCCGATTCCAAACTTCCCGTGTGGTTGTTCATTCAAGGTGGAGGTTCGTGTGCCCTCAAGCTTTTGTTGATTTCGAGATGTGGAAAGTCAGAGAGTGCCCTGTCTCGCACCCTTCTCGCACGCCTGCACGCAAGAATCGAGCGTTGAACCTCACTAACACAGTTCAGGCTACACATCGAATGCTAATCCAAACTGGAACGGGTCGCAAGTCGTTGAAGCTTCCGGCAAGAATATTGTCTTCGTCGGCTTCAACTATCGGGTCGGTCTTTGGGGTTTTCTTGCAAGCGAGCAGGTGCGAAAGGACGGCGATCTGAATGCTGGGCTTCTAGACCAGCGACATATGATGAGATGGGTGAATTCTCATATCTCTAAGGTAGATTGTCCGAATCCTGCCATTGATGACGGTATGCTAAATAACTCAGTTTGGTGGTGATCCAGACCACGTCGTCATCCACGGAGTCTCCGCGGGTGCTGGTTCAGTCGCCCTTCATCTCACAGCTCATGGTGGAAAAGACGAAAAGCTCTTCGTCGGAGCCATGGCCGAATCTGTCTTTTTTCCTGCTCAACCGCGTGTTCCTGAACTCGAGTACCAGTTCAATAAGACGATTGAAAATGTGGGCTGCAAGGACGAAAAGAGCCAGATAGGTTGTTTGCGCGGCAAGAACATCAAGACCATACAGGAAGCCAACGCCGGATCGCCATTCCCCGGACGACAGCTGAACCCGCACTTCTACTGGACCCCCTGCATAGACGGCGATCTCATCCAAGACTATCCCTACGCCATGTACGACAAGGGAAAGTTCGTCAATGTCCCCGTGCTATTCGGGACAGGTTCGAACGGTGAGTCCGGTATCTCTTCACCCAAAATGACCAAAGGCTCATCAGAATCGCAGAGGGCTCCGTCTTCGCAGCCAACGTCGCAACCCAGGAGGAGTTTGTCAACTTCATGATAGATAACTATCCCAAACTGACAAAGAACCAAACCGACACCATGCTCGAAAAGTATCCCCAGCTCACCGCTCTACCGAACCACAACGCCTGGTTTCCATCAGCCAGCCAAGCTTACGGCGAGACAACCTTCATCTGCCCAGCCAACAACATCATGAACGCATACGCCGCCGCCAACCTCGCGAGCCAGTCCTGGTCCTACCGCTTCAACGTCCAAGACGAGACCAACACCGCCTCCGGCCTCGGCGTCCCCCACGTCTTCGAGGCCCCCGCCATCTTCGGCATCGACGCGTGTCCGACCCCCGACAGCTTCAGGACGTACAACGAGCCCATCGTGCCGCTCATGATGAACTACTGGATCTCCTTCATCCGCGCCCTCAACCCAAACCTCCACAAGCTCGACAAGGCGCCCGAGTGGGACACGTGGGGAAGCGCCAAGAACCAGTCGCGATTCGTGTTCGAGCTGGACAACAACCGCATGGAGAACGTCGACGACGGTCAAAAGGATCGCTGCGAATTCTGGAAGGGCGCCGCGGTGGTTATGGAGCAGTAAGGGAGCCCATTTCCCCCTCGTAAGGGGCCGCATAACATCATGATTGCAAAGGTAATGAGGCGTTCATTTGGGTTCACGGTGCATACGACGAGAGAATGGGCATTATCGGATTGATACCAGCATTGAAGTCATGGTCTTAATGGATTCTTATTGGCTGCGAACTGCATATAAACTACACACAGCACGAGCACATTTTCATATTCTGAGCTGTTCCCGGGACAAGAACTTCTTTGTAGAGATGATCTTGAAGTTGTGCCTGAAAGTATTTCCATCTCGGCTGCACCGGGAGGGTGAAGAGTTGGTCATCAAGGAGGAAACATTTCCCAACTAGGCCTGGACACTTGCTGTGCCGCAAGCATCCCACCAACCAACATCAATAGCTGCTTACACGTCCGTCAATACTCCCTGGGTTGTTGCCCACGCCGCGAGACATTGAGGAGGCGGTGCTGTCACCCGCATTCAACACCCTCACCTGCGCCACATGTTGGCTACACATCACAGCCGCATCGAATCACCAATCTAAATGTCGTCATTTTACCTCGTTGGACGCATTTAAAGATACGGCCTTTCCGCCTTACGCGTCTCGCAGTGCTGGACAATCAAGTCGCCCAGCATCCAAAAACAATGTCTTCAAGACAATTCAGAGATCATACATCGTTAGACGGCGCCATGCTGTGCAGTCGCCCGGTCGACCCTCGGTGTCCAGCCCGGTTCGAGAAGAGGTCATTCGCAGCCGTAAGCAGGGCTCCGAGTCGAGGAAATCGGTGCAAAGATTTAACGGTATGTGGTGCGCTTGGATGGCATTGCTCTCTGCCTGATCGAAAGCTGACGATGCATGATGAAGATAGCTCCGTAGTTCACGACATGGCTGATATCCGTCGAGGGGCGATCATCGACGAGGGTTCCGAGCGCCGCAGTAGGAGGAGGAAGAGGAGGAGGTTCAGAAGTGACGACAATGGAAAGGCCAGTCTTTGGGCTTATGTGAGTACCGGTTCCCGTATTACTGCGGGGAAGTGTCACTCATGGTTGCGATAAAGATTTTCTGCATGACTTGATTTCTTAATTCGTGGAGGATCCTGATATCTTGTGGTATTTTCGACTATCGGAAAAGGAGGATAAAAAAAAGGAGGCTAACCTGCTAGGGCTGGTACAGTTTGAGGATCGTCTAGGCCCAAATACTAAATTGGATTGACCTCGAAGCTTGGGCTGTTCTAAGACCAGAGTGATGGCTGTAAGACAACTTTCAAGGCTTTACTTTGCAGCTGGGGGGCTTCAAGTTACCCTTGATTCTACCCGAACCTGCACAGGTGCTGGATATGTATACCACACATCCTAGATATAATCGTGTGCATCCCAGATGGTCACTGGCTGCGGTGATTCAACGTGGGTCATTTGACCGTCACTCGGGTCATTCTCAGGGCATAGGATCGGGAACTGGGCTGTTTGCAAACTGTAGACTGGGTATTTGAAGCATACCTACGCCATGTTTTATCACGAGGCGCTCAAGTTCAAAATCTGAACGGATGCATGGTACCGTGGTTCTTCAGCGAGAGAGAAAGGCGGAACTCACTTATCCAAGCGTCAGCCTACCTAATCTAAGAGCATCTAGTTGACTGTCGCGGTAAGAGGTCACCAGCATGAGGTAGGCTTCAAATTCTTAGTTTGGTTGTCTCTCGGTTGGTTCCCCGAGATTTGTCAAAGACGTTTCCACAGGTACGCAGCCATACAAGTGATACAAAAAGCAGGCTCAGCTCCGCGACGAGGTACTCGGCAGAGCGGCAAACATGTGTGTCCTTGGCACCAGCCTCTTCAGAAGCCCAGACATAAAGACGAGAGTCAAACGCAGAGCAATTATACGTCGATTCCCCGATCCTTTTCTTTAGATACACAGAATTTTTAAAACCTACACATAGTCCGCAACAAATGCGACATATAAGTGAATGAAAATAGTTTACGACATAAAACAAAGCCCTCATGCTGATCGAACAGAAGAAAGAGTGCAAACAGCCCGCCTTGAGTTTTGCAACAAATAAAAAGGGTCCACAGCCTACGATTTACCAGTACTTACGCTCTCGGCCCTCAAACACAAAGTTGAGCACCACGGCAACGAACAGAGCGCCGCAAAGCGCGCTAGGTCCCCACTTGTCGTAAAACTTGGCAGCCCTCCTCGTGCGGATGGCCTTGCTTCTGTACAAGTAAATGACAACCGAGTAGCATAGCGAGAGGATGGCGAGCAGCGTGAAGACTCCCGCCACGATGAACGACGCACTCGTCGGCTTGGAGCCGAAGTTGAGTAGGGTCACGGCGACAGTGCCGACGTAGATGGAATATTCGAGCTAGAAAAGTTGGCATATCAGCATTTGTTTTCCATGAGATGTTGATAGTCGAGAGAAATTCGAACTTACCCAGCCAAGGAAAGTCCTCTCAGCCGCAAAGTAGACCTTGGGCTCGACGCGGACCGGAACGTATATCTTCTTGCCCTTGGGCGCCTTGAATCTTTTAGTCTGGATGGGACCGTCGCCGTATAGCTGCAACAAGTTCTCTCTCCGAGGAATCTTCGAGCCCTTGGGGTGAGGCACGGCCGCCTTCAACACCTCTACGGCACCTTGTCCAATGGCGCGAGCCTTGGTCAAGGCGAGTGTCGAGTAGTAAGTCCAGCCACCGACTCTGCGAGCCTCCTCGAGGGCCTCGTCAGCGTCATAGTCCTCGTCCGAATCGTACAAAAAGCCCTCGTCGGCAACAAGATCGTTGGTGGTCTGGTCTTCGATGTCCGCCGCTCCATTTCTCGTACCACCTTGACGGCTTGACTCGCCGTTTGTGGCATCGTTGTTCCTGGCGACCAAAGGGCCGTCTTCGTCGTCAGAGTCGATGTCATCCTCGTCATCTTCATCGTCCGAGATTGTGGTCGTGGCTGATTGTATGTGCCTGTGAATGCCAAAGTCGTGTGTGGCTGGCTTCCTGATGTCCACATCCATCTGAGGCATCCAGAATGGCAGCAGATTGATGCGATCTGGGAACATGCAAGCAACTCCGTGGATGAACTTGGAGAATTTAGGCACAGCCTCCACCAAGTGACTGGAGATGAGCTGGCGAACCCATTCCGGAGGTTCCTGGCCAAGCTGGGTTTGCAGCTTTACTTCTAGGACGGCATAAGGGAAACGGACGATGTCGTTCGGGGGAAGTTGCGAAAAAGGATAGTCGATACCGATGTCCATCCGCCTCCAGTTATCGCCGGAGCGCTTAACGCCGTCAAGGTTGTCCTCTCGAACCATGGTCAGCTCCGTGTCCAGGGAGATACGAACGCGGGCATCGGCAGGAAGCTGGAACGCAGTACGGTTGTAGAAAGATCGGCATACGGGCTTGTATCCCTTCTTCAGTACTGAGTACTGTACCTCAGCAGCGAGTCTCTCGTCCTCGGCGATCTGCTTTTCAGGCTTCTTGCCCTCCTTGCGCGCCTTCTCAAACAGGGCCGCTGGGAGAAGCTCGCCCCTCATATACGAGTTGACATTCTTCTCCTTGATTGAAAATCGCGCCTTGACGGATTTTTCTCCGGTCCAGTCCTCACGATGCGTCTTGCGCTCAACAAAGATGTTTTCGCTCTGCATTCCACCGTACCACCTAAGGCGGATGGCTTCCGCACCCTCAGTCTTCTTCAGACGGCCCTCGTACAAGTCCCACTTTTCCGGGTTATCGTAGTAGATGGACGTGATCGCCGAATCTTGCGTCTCGAATTCTTTGCTGGCGTTGAAGACCAGGACAGGCAAATGCTTCAAAATAATGAGCTTCAGCTCCGTAACGTTGTCCGGGTGGACCCAATATTTCGTCGTATTACGGACGAAGCTCCCTTGACTGCCACCAGCCGCGCTGTCACCCTTGACCGGGTTGCCTCTGGTTCTGACCAAGTCGTAGAGCTTCGAGAGTTTCACAACTGATGCGTCGTAGTTCTCCTTGTAAAAAGGTTTCGCCTTGAGTCGGGTGTCGAAGACAGGTTTGAGATGCCAGCCGGTCATTTTCTGTGCGATCTGTTAGCCTTCCATGCTTCCCCACGACGCACCACAAACTTACATCGTGCTTTTTGATAATTTTGTAGAACCCAGTATAGTTGAGTTGGACGAACTTGGCGAGATCGTGTACGTCGGCGATGATGTCGCTCAGGTCTTCCTCCAAGAGCATGAACTCCTCCTCACTAGGGCCATCTTCGCGGGGACCTCGCTCGTTGAGACGGTTCACAACTCCCTGAACCTCACGCTCGCTCACAGCAATGCGCCTCGAAATCTCCATGGCCTTAACTTGTTGTTTCGTATGCACCTTGTCGAGCTCCGCCTCAAGCTTTTTGACGAAGCGGCCCTCGTCTTCCTCGGACCATTCTCGCTTGACGCTCTTGCCCTTTCCATTGTCGGTGGTCGAGGTTATCGGGCCGGTAGCGGTCTTCAGGTCGGCTTTGAGGGCATCGTAGTCGATGTAGTACCACTGGTACTCGCGGATAATACTCGAACGGAGCTGCTCGCCGAACTTCATGACGACGAGGCCGGGACGGGCGCGCCAGGGTTCACTGGGGGCTAGACTCGGTCGCCAGGTCCGTGACTGTGTCTTTAGGTCTTGAACAATTAGCATGAGGAGTTGCCTCGCCGAAGGGGGACCATGTTTGTAAATCAATTCTTCCGGAAAAAACGTTCCAAGCCAAGCCGAAGTTGGTGCGCCTTTGTGTATTTCCAGACGAAGCAGTTCTAGGGAAATGGTGGAGACAATGAGAGTTTTCGTAAAAGACGGGTCTTACCTATGCAGCTCTGAGCCTTACTAACGGGTTGTGCAGTGGTATGTTCCAGATGTTGGAGTGAAAGATGCGCAGGTTGAGAAACCTTCACCTGGCGCGGTCGGGTCGTCCAGGCAAAACAAATGGGAACGATGGAATGGAGGCGGCCGACGGTTTACAAGAAGAGCTTCCGGCAGGGGGGCTGCAGCTGGGGGGGCTTTGACGATGGAGCCTCAAACGCAGGGCAGTTAAATGCAGCTTAGACCAGGCCTAAATCTAGGTAGTAGGGGCCCAGTACCCACTGGTATCCAGTAAGGGGCATTGGCCAATTGCGGACGGTAGACGAGCACGTGCGCCAGACGTCACGGCGCGTTTAGCGTTAGCCTGGGCCCTGCAGGACCTGAACGAAGTTTTTTCCTTTACCCGTGGCGGGGTCGGCGGGGTGCCCGCGGCCGCCCTACCTTATGCCCGTAGATGTGAACATTGAAGAATTATTTGCGCCGGCAGAGATCGTAATTCCCTGCCACTTCGGACCGCTTTCCCGGCGCACCGATCCCGATCAAGGCCGCTTGCAGAACCGAAATTTTGCTTTCCGAGCCAGAACCACCGAGTACGGATACCACCCTCGTTGCGCCCCGAACACCCTCTTCTCGCAACCATGGCGATCGACGATTCGATGCAAGCGCGCATCACGACCGACTGCCCTGAAGATACCAGACACATTCTCCTCCATGCATGGAGTCATGATATCACTGAGTTGAAGAAGCTCCTCGATGCCCCCGGCAAGGCGAGTGTGCAAGACCCCACGACCGGCGAGACTCCCCTCCACGCTGCGATCCGCGCCTGTGGTCCCTTCAAGGAGGATGACGATGTCGGGGAGGCCAAGGACACAGTTTACGAGCTTTTCCTCAAGGGCGCGATCTGGAATGATGTCGACTCCAACAACGAGACGCCCGGTTGTCTTGCGCATCGTCTAGGCCAGGCCGAGCTCTATAAGCTCTGCATGGAGGCCGGCGTGCGTGCTGAGCTGCTGTTTGGCCTTCTGGACGGATACGAGGAACTATCTTCAGGTGACGAAATAGACGAAGACGAAGACGGAGAGGTCGCAAATGGCGAGATCGCGGAGAATGGAGAGAGCGCTGCACAAAAAGTCGAAGCATCCGAGGAAGCCCCGGAACTCGTCGCCGTGGAAGAGCCTGAGAAGAAATTCGTGCCGCCGACAGTTGCCGACCCAGACGTCAACTCGGAAGAGTACCTCCGCTCGAATCTGACATACTCGGAAGGCAAGCTGGTCGATGATGGCGGCAATGGCGTCATGATGGCCTGGGAGACGGAAATCATGCGCAAGAGTGTAGATGTCCTTCTGCCTGGCTTGGCCGTTGGCAAGCGCATTCTCAATGTTGGTTTCGGCATGGGCATCATCGACGCCATGTTTGCTGAGACACACCCCTCAAAACATCACATCATCGAGGCTCACCCCGAGGTGCTCGAGCACGTCCAGAAGCCGGGTTCCAAGTTCGGCCCAGCGTGGGAGGCGAGCGGCCCTGAAGAGGGCGCTTACAAAATTCACGGTGGTCGATGGCAGGATATCGTTCCGAAGTTGCTTGAGCAGGGCGAGATTTACGATGCGATTTACTTCGATACCTTTGGCGAGGACTATGGTCAGCTGAAAATGTTCTTCACCGAATACATTCCTGGCTTGATGGATGAAGCGGGCCGCTTCAGCTTCTTCAACGGCCTGGGAGCTGACCGTAGAATATGTTACGATGTTTACACCAAGGTAGTGGAAATGCATATGGCGGATGCGGGTATGGATGTTGAGTGGGACGAGATGGACGTGGACATGAGAGGTCTGGAGGAGGCAGGCAAGGGCGAATGGGAAGGTGTGAAGCGCCGATACTGGACTCTGGACAGTAAGTTCACAATTGCATTGGTTTTTCTCTTTGCGGTACAGATGCTGACACTGGATGCAGAGTACCGACTGCCAACATGCACATTCCTGGGCTAGTTCCCGAGCAGGGTAGGGATACCATTGTATGAGCTATCAAAAAGCTATGGCGTATCACCACTTGAGCCCATCCAGATAGAGCCAAATCAACACCATCTCCGTCTAATCCCGGGGTTTTCACGCTTTTCCGTTCTCATACCACGTCTTCAGCGACTACTTGAAGTTCTCAGGGTGCAGAATGCCGGCCATGTTGCCTTCCTGGACACGCTTCAGGGTCAAGGCGGCAATGAGAGCGGCACCAACACCGCTACCGTCCTCTGCGGCGAGGATCTCGATGGGATCCTCCTCGTTAAGGTGCTTCTTAGCGGGCCAATCAAGGATCTCGCGGAGAGCCTGGGCGCCGCGAGCCTTGAAGTGGGGGTACTTGTTAAACACCGAGCCATCGGCGCCGACGTGGCAGCTCTCATAGCCCTTCTTCATGCAGATAGCGGCAACACCGCAGGCGGAGAGACGGGCTGCACGAGTCCCGATAAGCTCTGCCAGGCGGCGGATGAGCTCCAACTCGGGGCGAACAGCCTTGAGGTTCAGCTTCGCGACGAACAGGTCATAAGTCTCCTGCAAGTTCTCGAAGGGATCGCTGTGTCCAGTCAGACTTACTTCCAACACTGTGTTGATATGTGAATGACTTACTCCTCAATGGCGGACAAGAAAGACGAGTCGAGCGTGTACGCCTTACGCAACAGGGTGATGTCCTGGCCCTCGAAGATGTGGACATTCTTGTTGTCGTGAAGGTCAACGAGGACGAGACGGAAGATCTCACCAAGGTAGAGACCGGCGATCATCTTCTCAAAAGCCTGCTGACCAGGACGAGGAGAGTCCTTGTCGATGATGATGTCGTAGGGAGTGCGAGGCAGGACCTTGTGTTCATTGTCGAAGGCACCCCACTCGCAGTTGATAGCCATGGGGGTGTCAGGGGGCAGGTTCATGTGAGCGAGCTTAGGGATGGAACCGCAGTTCTCCATGTAGGCCGCGTTGCAACCAGTGCCGAAGATACAGCCAATCTTTATCTTGGTATCGGTGTAAGCCGAGGCGATCAGGGTTCCAGTGGTGTCGTTGATCAACGCAGTAAGCTTGATGGGGACACCCTGTAGACATATTAGCTCCCAGCTAGATCTATCAGAGTCTTGGTGACCTTACTCTCTTCTTCAGGGCAGTCTCAAGGAAGGGCACAACGTTATGGCCCTCAACACCAGAGATGTCGAAGCCCTTGGTCCAACGCTGAAGAATACCCTCATCGATGTAGTTCTGGGTCGCAGGGTACGAGAAGGTGAAACCCAGGGGGATCTTCTCAGACTTGGGATGGTCAGGGTGGTGAGTGACAATGAACTGAGACAAGCAGTCGGCGATATACTCCCAGAGCTCCTCAGAATTGCCAGTCTTGAGATCCTCGGGCATGCGGTACTTGGACTGAATGATGTCGAACTCAGACTTCTGGTCGGTGAGGGTGATCTCACAGACACGGAGATTGGTGCCTCCCATGTCCAGAGCCAGGAAAGTTCCAGTCTCATAGCCATCAGGGAAGGACATGACCCAGGTGGGGTTCATGGGCTGGTAAGGCGGTTAGACAAAAGTAGGCGTGTGAATTTATCTCGAGTATCACAACTTACGATACTACCGCCCTCGACACTAAGACCTGATTTACTGTTAGCAAATGTCGTCGCTCTGGGGGCATTCAAAACTTACCCTTGTGGAGCTCCGAGATGAAGTGCTTGCTGATGGCCTTGAGCTTCTCAGTGGGGATAGTGAACTGCTGCTCCAACTTCTTGACTTCCTCAAGAAGGTCCTTGGGCACATCGGCCAACGAACCTAGAAACCCACACATGGTTAGCGATCAATAAAGAAGATGGATTTCTTGACAGAAATGCTTGCTTTTTCGTGAAGGAGTGAAGAAGTCAGTGTGATGATAAGAGCGCTCCCTCGTGTGGGGAGCAATTGCCTTGTCCGCCATGATCAAAGGATGATGAGGAGTGGAACTTGATAAAAGTTGTGCTTGTGCTTGGAAACACTGCTCTCTCAAGCTCCTCGCTTAATTATTGAGGATGAGACTCCTGCTTTGAGTGTATCACCAACGATCCAATAATAGAAGGATGCGCGGATCCAGGAAACAAAGGCCAAATAACAGTACACAAGCAGGCAGCAGCGGTCAAGGCAAGAACAATCAGATAATGAGCAAGCAGACAAGAACGGCGCTTGCAACCCTGTTATACCAATAGCTGCTTTGGCAAAAGAAGAAAGCTGGGCAGAAGGTGGGGGAAATGTCTGATAACTGAGACCATGTCTCCCAGCTCAACACTATACTTTGTGCGCTTCCCCAATGGAAGGGAGATTGCTTGAGAAGCCACCCCTTCGGCCTGGGGTATCTCCGATGGAGCTACCCAGCACTCTCCCCAGCAAGCCCAGCCTTGTGGCGCTCCATGTACTCCGACGCAGAAGCCACGAGAAACATCAAATGCCAGCCAGGATTCGCATTGGGAGGTCATGGGGTTGTGCGCGGGATTGAGATAGGAGGGTGTGACGGCTGCATGGTTTGCGGCGCGACGTGAAGCTGTGCACCTGCAAGCAGCTCCAAAATTTGAAGTATCTCGAGCTATTGTCCCAAACCCCGAGTAGGGATCGAAAGCTCCATCCCCTCCATGTCGAATCTTCCCGGCCGTTCCGGGGTAATTGAAGAAAAGTGGTGAACTTACCCTTTCTAGAGGGCGGGACCTTGGGACCAAGACCAACCATTTTGACCGAGAGCTTTGGATCGCGGGGTAAAAATGGTGAGGGGTCGAAGTTCAGTTGTAGGTGGTGGAAGGCGGTAGGTTGCGTTACCTTCGCAAAATTTGAGGATAGGTAGGAATTCGGCTTCAGGTGAAAAGATAAAAATTCCTTGGTGTTGTCGTAGGTAGGCGGTCAAGCAGTTCGTGGTGGTGAGAGATACCGCTGTGACGTTGAGGAAAAGAAAGGGCTTGGATCAAATGAGCGAGAAGGTGGTAAGGTGAGAGGTGTCGAGCTGCTGGCTGGCCGTCAGATAGAGTGGGCTCCAACCTGCCAGGCCTTACACCGATTGCTAACTTATGGAACCTCACTCAGCAAGCTGCACCTCCTGCACGAAGAACTGTGACCTCTTGCTCTGGCTTAATTCGAGTGCCGATCCCCCGAAAGCGTTGATTCAGACAGAGCCGGAGGACTCACGTCAGGCCTTTTCCGTTATTGCTATCAGGGACAGATTGTTTTTTTTTTTTTTCGCTTCTTAGTATCCTTGCTGACCCATTGCACCGCGCACCAGCTGTACGTCTAGCTAGAACTTATTAGTGGTTACTACGAGATTTGCAGCGGCGCTACTCCCAGGAATGCCGTAGCGGCGTGTAGTGGAACCCTGAGGCGGCTTGAAGTTAGTTATTTTGGATCCAGGGAGCACAGTGAAACTTATGATCCCTCAGAGCTGTGCTGATGAAGTCAATTGGGACCTCTTTGGTTCTGAAATATCTGAGATTGTATCTCAGCTTGAGATTTGACATGAAAGTACGGGTGTTGGATGAACCATTATTTTAGATGAATGCCCCAATCCCGGAGCTCTCGGTGTGCGACGTACAGTTAAGGGTGCTAGCAAATCGTACCTTAGCTCACGCAGTAAACTCTGTCATACCCCACCAAAACCCGAAGGCAATCGTCATTGGAGCTCTTCAATCGTGGCTGAGAGGCAATATGTGGCTGAAGCTATTGCTGCCTGAAAGCCTCTGTGTGCCGGACATGAGCGGTGCGATGTTGTCCTGGTGTCGGGAAGGCTTGCCTTAGCTCATCGTTGCACAACTGGTCCGGGTGGCACCTGCCGATCCGATCCGATCCCCACCCACCAGACGACCGCTGCCCCCGGACTTGTGTTGACCCGACCCGGCGGTCGCTAGCCAAGGCATGTACAGGTGGTCCGTGCGTACCGTCAAGCAACGTATCCGTAAGCTTTTTGGCTGGGGGTAGCTGTCTCAGGAGCCAGATCATCAACAAGGCAATGGAGTGAAAGCCCCCAATTGCGCCTCAAAAAACCGCTTTCCTCCATCTCTGATTCTCACAGCCGGGAGCGCTCTGTCAATGAGCATTTCTCTCCAACTTCCCATAACATGAGAGCCTTCGTCATCGCCGCCAGGCTTCTGAGCCTGCTCTCGCCGGTTGTCGCAAGCTCCGCCGCGGCAGACAAGGTATCAGAAGTCAAGCAGCCAGCTGCCTTCAAGCCTCCCCAGGTCTTCAAGAATGCCAACCTTGTCCACATCATTTCTCTCGAGAAGAACTACGTCAAGGAGTCAATCAATGTTCTTATTGAGAACATCGACAAGAACCCCCAAGATGAATACTACCTCCCCTTTACTCCCGACCAGATGTCGCGCGTTGGAGGCTTCGAGGCGAAGGACAGGAAGAATCCCGATGCTGGTCTCTTTGCTGCTGATGCTGTCGACTACGACCCTTTGAGGTTGGTGCACCCCAATGTAATATCTTTCATTCCAGCCATTGTGCTTACAGTCAAGCAGCGAGATTCAGTACTACAAGATCAAGCTTCCTGCTCCCCTGAAGGCTGGCGGTCAGCAGACGCTTAGCATCTCATACTACCTCCTCCAAGCCTACAAGCCCATCCCGGCCGCGATCGCACAAGAAGAGAACCAATTCCTCCAATACGACTTCTCGGTCTACGCCCCCTCGGCCTACACCACCTCGAAGCAGAAGACCGAGCTCAAGTCTCTCTCATCCAACATTCCCGACTACACCAAGCTCCCTGGCACTGGTGAAGTCAAGGAATTCCCTCAGAAGACTGGCTCCAAGCTGACCTACGGTCCCTTCGACGAGAAGCCTGCCGGCGCCGTCTCCCCGGCCCAGGTGCGATTCGAGTTCACCAAGCCCGTCACCCACGTCGCTAAGCTTGATCGCGACATCGAGGTCAGCCACTGGGGAGGAAATGTTGCTTTCGAGGAGAAGTACGAGCTCTACCACCGCGGTGCAAACCTCTCCAAGCTCTTCAACCGTGTCAAGTGGCAGCAGTCTCAGTACTTCAACCCCAATACCTACGCTCTTAAGGAGTTGCGGTTCCCGTTGAAGGTTGGTAGCGCCGACGCCTACTTCACCGATGCCATCGGCAACGTCTCCACCTCGAGGTTCCGCAGCAACAAGCGCGAAGCTCTCTTGGAGATCAAGCCCCGTTACCCCGTTTTCGGCGGCTGGAAGTATCCGTTCACCATCGGCTGGAACTCGGATGCGAAGAACTTTGTCCGCACCGTTGACCGCTCTGGCAAGTATGTTTTGAACGTGCCTTTCCTCGAGGGACCTAAGCAGCCTGAGGGCGTTGAGTACGGGCAGGTCAACCTGCGCATTCTCCTCCCTGAGGGAGCCACGTAAGCCACGACCATGTGCTACATTTGCTACAATGGTTTCTAACTAATGTGTAGGAATGTCAAGTTCTACACGAGCCTTCCTCAAACGGCCATCACCGACTCGGATGTGGGCATCTTCAAGACGTACCTCGACACGATCGGCCGCACCTCGGTCACCATTCAGGCGCACAACCTTGTTGACGAGCTCAGAGACCGCGAGGTTATCGTCACTTACGAGTACTCAGTCACATCTGCGCTTCGAAAGCCTCTCATCGTTTTCGTCAGTATGGTGTTTGTCTATGTTGCGGCGTGGGTTGTCGGTGGACTGAACCCGACGATCGCGAAGAAGAAATAGAGCGGACTACAGAATTTGGCGAGGGCATTTCCTAGCATTGTACATGTAACATCAGACGGGTTTCAAAAAAGCACGACAGAAAGGGTGGCTATAGAGAATCATGATTGGACTGACAAACTGATTTTTATGCGGTTAAACAAGTTCGTCGATGGTTTTTTTTTTTTTTTTTGGGGCAGTTTTCTGTTGGATGTGCTTACGAGCCTGACCGGTATGTGCCTACTTTCGCAGCTCTCGCTGCTGTCGGGGAGGGCTTCGAGAAACCATCCCTGCCGCAACTCCTACAATCCTTCAGGAAGATGCAGGCTGACGTCGCGGGCTGACCAAGGTCTGCGGTCAGGATGAAGTGTGGGTGGATCTGATGGACGATCAGATCTTAAGTCTGCTATGAGCGATAGAAGGGGCACTAAGAGGTCATCAATCAGACAATCTCATAGCTGAGATCGTCGATAATCCACGAAGTGGGATTCCCAGACTCGTCTAGACATACGCTTGTTGGGTAGTTTCTTGCTTCTTCTGCATCGTGGACTTGTAGCGACTGTAACCGTAACGGCTATTGCTACTGTTCCTCGGCCCTCCCGTACCCAATAACAGCAGCCACCCGGCCTAGGTGATAATAACATAGAGGAAGCCTTCATCTGAGGCTCAACACGATCCATGGCTCGAGGCCAAATCTCCGCATCTGTAAATTCAGCCTTCTAATGTGGCCCCTCGTCGTAATCCAAAACAAACCCCAGCTTCTGACCTCTGGAGCCGATTTAGCAGTACATCTCACGCGGATCTAACCCAGGTGGGGGGACCCTGGCTTTCGCACAGCGGTCTGGACTGCGCTTCTGGTGTGCCAGGCGGCACCATCTGTGAAAGCAAGGATGGCCGACCCAACGCTCGCGATGAAACCCCTCCCTCCCAACCCACCGCCGCCGCTGCTGGCCGCTGCGGATTGGAGCAAGGGTCGGAACCAGCGCCCACGAACCTGGAAGCAAAAGATGAAGCCCAGCAAGCGGGTGCTGAGCCACTTGACACAGCAGCATGATGTGTAAGGTTAAATCCCTGGAAATGTCCCTGAAGTTGAACGCAGAGTTTTTCGGTGAGGGCCGTCTGAATGTGAGGGGGGTGGGCAGACAACATCCATGTATCCCCACTTGGGATGGATGACTGACTTGCTTCGCCCTGAGTCCCCTGACATAGTTGACTAACTAGGCCTTTCAGCACTTGGACGGCAAGGGGAAAGAGGCTCACGCCAGATCTAGGAAGAGGGCAGCAAGTTGGTTAGGAAATCATAAAAAGGCAGCCTGTCGCCCACACCCTATGCAAATCTGGCGCATCATAATGCCTGACACTTACGCAGAAGAACATTCGCTGATTCTTCTACCCGTATCTATCATCTACCACTCTCATCCGGCTTCACACCTGACTAGCCGGCACCAATAATACCAACATCATCTACGTCTTACTGGTCCAGAGTCAGGAACTCAAGGCATAAACAAAAGCAAGCAACAAACCAACATTTGGAAGCTTTCGTCTCGTTCAGAATGTGCTTTGGAGCCCCCGCCCGGAAGTACTACTACCACGAGGAGGTCATACCCACGAGATACCACCACCATCACCACGGCCATCACCACCACGGACATCATCACCATGGCCACCACCACTCACCGCGTGCAAGCTACACGAGCGTCAGGCGGTCGTACGTTGCCAACAGCCCGCGAGTCAGCCACGTCGAGCCTGTAGTCTACGAACGTACGAGCCGCACCTACCGCTGATTCCCGACAAACTTTCAGCTTCAGCCCTAGGTTATTGGCTGTTCCACGGGAACGCGGGTTAATCGAACCTTGTTTTTTAAAATGTCTTTTCATGGTTAGACGAGCAGCGGCATGAGTGTTTCGAGAGATGCGGGCTTGCACAATAAGAGAAGATGAGACGAGTGTCAAACACACATGCCGCTGTGTATGTGCATGAGGATACGCCTTAACGGCAGAGGCGGTATGATTCTGGGATGATCGGACCCAACAGGTCGATTTATCTTCCGTCAATCTTCCTTTGGCGGACAGCAGCAAAGCGCGTTCGCCGCCTTTCGTTGGTTGCCCATGTGCAACTTTCCGCAGTTTACGTCAACACAGCGCGTACGAGACACAGACAGCGAGGGCGTATAGTATATCTAGAAAAAAGGGGTGGCAGAGAGCGTTTCCTTTGGTGGGCGGATAATTTTACGATGACTCTTCTGGTGCCTTTGGCCACTTATATTAGGCCACATAGGGGTTTTACGAAGACTCGAAGAGCTTATGTGGGCGCACGATCACAGGCAAAGGCTATCACGGAGTTTGTATGATTACCTTACCTTATTTTAATCTCGGGTTGGGATGCACGTAACGAAATATGGTGTTTACAAGGAACGAATCGGTCTCATACCATGCATTTGTGGAATCTCTACGTGTGTTCGTCTTATCACGCCGATCCAAAGACAATTGTAAAAACACAGCGAGCATCTCCGCAGCTGGCTGACAACCCCAGCAAGCGGAAGCTAATCGGCCTGGAAGCGGCTGCGGGCACAAGTCGGCCGTGATGGTGGAGTGATCAGTCCGGTGAGGAGGCCTGGATTTGGAGAAGTGGACACTTTGGAGCATGGAAGGACCCATTTTCCCGAATTGTTGCCCAGGGTCCCCGTCGCTGCCATGACATCATAGCGCGGCCCCTCCAACCTCTTCGTCATCCTTCGCATCGTCATGACCACACCTCCGGGGATGCTATGCTGGACAAGGAGGGAAACTTGTACTGAGAGACCGGTGCTCTGGGCTTGCCTCATCAGCGACTTATCAGCTGGACAGCGCGTTTATGTACTCTTCCCACCCCAAATAGTAATCAGTACCTTAGCATTGTTTAAACAGCACAATAGTGTATAATGCGTTGGATGTCTTCGTGGCCCTCCCGACCCCAAGGCGGTTAGAGCTTGGGCTAGGGCGAGAGCTATCGGCTCTTTGGCTGCTCTCTGGGCTGATGTGGAATGCCACCTGCCAGACGCAAGATTATGACATGACTGTCTCACTCCCGAGTTAACCGTCAAGAGGCCCAGCTGCTCTTTTTTAAAGTCCTCGATATACCCTTGTCGCATCGTGGCTGTCGCATCTTTGATTGCAACTTCCCTTTCCCCAGCGACATCCTGTCTTGCCCAATGATTTGAATCAAAAGGGTACACCCGAGTCTTGGCTTTTACGAGCCGGAGCTTTAACCATCTCCCCCGCGTTGAGCCTTCCCCAGCCGCAAATAGACGTGCGCATCATATCCTGCAAGGACAAGGTTTCTTCCTTCCGATATCGAAAACCACATCATAGCTCTTGCTTTCCCTGAGCGCCGACGAACCTAGGCAAACAGAGCAGGAACAATAGCAACGTCCAGACGAAACATTCAGTTGGTCTGTACCTGTCGCCATAATGTAAGTGATGTTATCTTGACTAGATCATCTACGAGGATCGATAAGATCACAATGCGTCGATTCTTCTCCTCTCGCACAAGCGAGGACTCCGATATCCCAATTGGGGTGACTGCCACTACATACGCTGCGTGACGACAACTACATGGCCCGAACACGGATTGTCATGCTAACATCATCTCAGGAACCGATCCCTCTCCATTCGTACCAACCATCGCCGTAACGGTTCTCAGAATGCCTCCAAGCGAACTGGCTTCTCGTTCAACTCCTTGCGCGGCAATGTCCAGCCTGAGCTCTCGCGAAAGCTCTACCGCCTCATCAAGAGCGAGAACAACCTGATTACGGCCCACGAGACAGCCGGGCGCGAGCGCGTTTCCATCGCTACTCAGCTCTCGGAATGGGGCGAGCAGACCCACAACGAGGCCATCTCCGACATCTCTGACAAGGTCGGCGTCATCCTCAGCGAACTTGGCGAGCAGGAGGACCAGTATGCCCACTCGCTTGACGATGCCCGCGGTGTATTGAAGGCCATCCGCAACACAGAGAAGAGCGTTCAGCCCAGTCGCGATGGCAAAGACAAGATTGCAGACGAAATCGCGAGACTCAAGATGAAGGAGCCACAGAGTGCCAGGCTGGTAGTGCTCGAACAAGAGCTTGTCAGGGCCGAGGCGGAGAACTTGGTGGCTGAGGCTCAGCTGACGAACATTGTGTGTCCACTCCCAGGCGATGCTTCTTGACTTGCACTGACAACAATCAGACCCGCCAGAAGCTGAAAGAGGCATACGAGGCAGAATTCACGGCCACCATAGAGCGAGCAGCGAAGCAGATCATTCTCGCCAAACACGGCCGACGCCTCTTGCAACTTCTTGACGATACCCCGGTCGTTCCCGGCGACATGCATCCGACGTATCACCACGCTCAACAAGCACGACAGATTCTGAACGATGCGGAAGACGACCTTCGCGACTGGACACCAGAGCAGGATTTCGTCACCACTCAGGTCGGCACCGATTCTTACTCTAAGGGCAAGGAGTCCACACTGCACGATGAGGATGCTAAGATCATCGCTGGTTCGGTTCCTGAGCCCAAGCGTGAGAGCACTGATGAAGCAAGTATCACTAGCAAAGATACCAAGCAGACTGAGAGCGTAGCTGGCGCATGAGGACATGGTTCAGGGGAAATGCTGCTACACGTATTGCAATTCACACGCGGAGTCTTGAGACGGGGCTGGCATCGGCGCGTTGCTTTACTGACTTTGAAGTAATACCATCGTTACGGACTTCCTGAGTATGAGCCTTCATGACAGTTCGGAGAATAAATTTGGTTTTTTGCTAAAACTAACCCTGAACACGCCCACGCCTGAGGTAACCTGTGATCAACGCTGTGTAACGTCCTCAATTATTGATTTATTCCCAGGTTTTGAATTGAGTTCGGATGCTGTATCTTCGTAAGCAGAGAGTATGACATCGTTCCCAAGATGCTTCGTCTGGGGTCTGAAGGCATCTCAAAGCACATTAGGATTGGATAGCCCCTTCTGGTCAGAAAGTGAATTTTCCACGTCTATTCATGAAGGCCCAGGCTACGGAACAGCCATGCTTGCGATATATTGGAAGCATCGACAACGATGATGATGAGTGCAATGAAGCCCATCAAAGGAACTACATCCCTTGAGGCCAATTCGGGAATCGCTCTTGGAGATTTACTTGCCTTGGACTTTGTCGTTGCAACATAATTATTCATCACCTTCAATACCTCAATTTGTGTGGATAAATAATAACTCAACCTTTCCACAACGAAAAGTTCGGCGGCCCTCAAGCGCTTCCTCTGGGCCCCTGAGCGGAGGGCGGAAACACTCGGATAATTGGCGCAGCTCATATGAGAGACTGGGGGTTTATGCTTGGTGATTAGTAATTATATCATTATATCTTACGTTTCGACTTCATTTTGTCATCCCCGCGCTTGGCACGTACTTCCGTGCAGCCAGGTGGAAGCTTACCGCTAAGCGCTCTGAGAAGCAGCAGGCAAGGAGTTAACTAAAAACGCAACGAGGTCAACGGGGGTTACCGGGCCACAGGGTTAGAAACTAGTCTAGTATTAGTATACTAATTAGTATTTTCAAAAGAATTAAATTAATAAGAATATATTATATTATATTACTATATAAACTTATATATAATACTATATATAATACTATATGGCCTCTGGCCACTGCATAGTGATTTTACCTGCTTAAGTGCAACAGACCTTCTAACTCCGCGCCTCCTGACAATACACAGCCTTCGGTCACGTGATCTTGCTGACCACCTCTCCTAACCACAGCCGCACTTATACGTGCCCATAGCCTCACGATCTTTAACTTCATATCGATAATAACGTGGTTTTTAATTATTTAAGTACGGAAGCAGACTACGAAACTATCGACTTTTCCTCTCGCGTACTACCCGCGCTACTATCAAATACCGCCTCTATTACCGCTTCGTCCGCTAGCTATGCTATTATTAGCAACGCTCTCTCTATATTATAGTTAGCATAAGCCGTACTTACTAATATTCGCCTAGGCCGCCTAGGCTACCTCTACCTTAGTAATATAGAGGACCTGCTTAAAGAAGGGCTACTCTATAGGGTATATAATAACCTACTAAACTTCTATTATTAAGTTTACTTATTTAGCTCTAATACTATTATACCTTATAGAGTCCCTTATAGGGGTATTAAAATAAGCCCTCTTAAGGGCTATATTAATAATATACTCTCTATATATAGTAGAGTAGTTAATAAAGGAGCGGGTTTTATTAATTATATTAAGGCTAAACTCTCTAGTAATCCCC
>JAVHLU010000981.1:0-41022 GCA_036785755.1 Colletotrichum ledebouriae
AGGGGGGGGGGGGGGGGGGGGGGGGAGAAAGAGAGAGAGAGAAGACCATTTACATTTTGAAAGTATCGCTGCTCAAAGCACATCTCATCTTTATCGAACACGTAGGCATAAAGTACCTTGTGCTTGTTTTCTCTACTGCGAGACAATGTTAACTATTCCAAAATTAAAGCTCAATATTCCTTGTAGCTTCAATCGTCATCTGAATCATAGTGTTTAGCTTAACACGTGGTCAATAATGCTTCCATCATAATGTGTTTATTTCCCCCAAAACATATAACTTATAAACGACACATAGATTCTGCTTGAAGCTTGCACATATTGTAAAGTATTTCTCACATCTCAATACGTCCGGATGTACGACTGATCACCAGAAACAGGACCGACATCATCGCAGAACATAGCACAGCTGAAAAGGGGCCGATCCGCCAATCGAACGCGGGTCACTTGCTGGAACTCAATTGAACCCAAAGCAAGAATTTTCGGTTAAAACGCAAAACACCCTATCTATGTTTGGAAAAATTTATGTCAGAAGCTGACAACTGTGGAAGTTCAAGATGGTGGAAGGCGGCCCCAATACCGCTCGAAGCGTACCTACCTAAATATCCAAATAACACGCCTTTTCCTTCCCTCCTGTGAGGCATCAAGGGGATACATGCTCTTTCTTCCAGTCCACGATGATCCAACGCAACTTCCAAGACAATGCTATCTGTATCCCTCAAGCGGAAGGCACGTTGCAGCCGCCCCGACGGCTTTCTTACGAATGCTTCTTACTGATCCCGTTGGATTGCCTTTCTCTCAACCTCATCCACCTCATAACAACGGACTACAATCCTCGACCTCGACGTCAAGCTCCGGGCGCTGTTTTTCCCATTTACTGATTTTTTGATTCTTCTCTGGGCTGCTTCTGTAAGCCTTCATACTATTCAGAAGTGGCTAGATTGCTGATACGCTCACTTCTGCAGATACTACCTAGCTCTGGTCTCCGACATCCGGTGTGCAGCTTACATGACAGCTATGAGAACCCTTCCACCTCTCCAGCTCGATGGTATCGAGTCAGATAGAGAAGAAGCCATGGAGATTCAGGCCGAGTCGGAAGCTGCGGATAAAAAAGCTAAGCAAGACGAAGACAAGGGGACACTGGATACACTGACGGGCTTCTTCCAACCTCAGTCCAACACTGAACCCAAGAAAAAGAAACCTCGACGCCTCAGATACCGCTTTCTTACCCCATCGGAGTGGGCCATCTTCGCCCACGGCATCGGCGGTGTCAAGGACACTGAAGGCCATATCGCACTTCACGCGACGTGCTGGTACTATCCCCCGAAAGGCATTCCTCCCGGTCTGTACCGAGACGTCATCTGGATGCGCACCAAGTACTTCTATTTCTACCACGGCATGAGCACCATCCGCTGGTTCGGCTACATCCTTCAAATCATTTTGGGCGCTGTCCTCACAGCCATTGGCTCTATCTCATTCCAAAGCGGCACGCCAATTACCATCATTGCAGCCACCAACACCGTCAATGCTGGCATTCTCGCGCTTCTGCACAACAGTGGTCTTCCTGACCGTTACCGCTCTGACCAGGCCGAGTTCAGCGATGTTGAGGACCACATCAAAAAAGTCCTCGACAGCGGTGTCGTTCCCGAAGATATGACGGTCGACCAAGCCATCGTACAGTGCTTCGACCTGTATTGGGAAGCCAAGCAAACAATTCAGGCAAATATACCGGCTGTGTACACTCCCAGCTCTGTCCTCCAGAGTGGACAGAGGACTCCCGAGAAAAGAGAGAAAGACCACAGGCCGGCTACACCAGGCCAGGCACCGGCCAATAACGGTCGCAACTCAGTCATTGCCTCCAGGCTGTCTGCATCGGCCACTTCACCTGATGCTACAGCTGATACCAAGGAGAAGGGGAAGTGAGGGCGGTCAGAAGCTGTCAGCTATTCTTTGACGAGGAACGTTGTGCTCAGAGCTTGTGTTACTGATGTTAAGCTGAGGTTACCCTGTGGAAGGAGACGGGATGTTCATTATGAATTTTTGTTTGGAGGCGACAAAAACGAAGTGGCAATGTATCTTAACAAGAAGAAAAGAACGAATGGTTCGGCCTTGTGTTTATTATTGGGAAGCACTAACAACGGAGCCTAGATATGGCTGTAATCGAAGAAGTACTATTAATGGAGATTTTTCCGGCAACTCAAAGTCAAAGACGAAATGACTCACCGCCTTCGGCAAAATAAGAGTAAGGTACCCACTGAAATTTCTTGGAGACTGGCGACAACCTCTGACTTCAACGAGCCAAATCGAAGTAGACGACCCAAATTTGTGACCCATCACATGACACGTCTGCATGTTAATTTGGCACATTCGAGGAGCTCTTCGCCGAGGCAAACACGCTGAGAGCCAGCTAATTCATCGATCAGTCACGCCGAGGCCACTGGGAGCACCACACCCCCCGATTCATTCAGTCGCAAACCACATTGAACCAGTTTTAACAAGCGTCATTCCATTTGCCGCACTGAGCAGCCATTTATCCACCAAGGAGCTGCCCGCTAAGACCATGAGCGCTGAAGACGATGTCATCACTTACGATGGCAAGGATTTCAAGGGGATAAAGGAAGGCAAAGCCGTAATTCTGGTCCCCGCCGAAGCCGCATGGAAAGAGGGAAAGCAGCAGGTTTTCTACAATCCAATTCAGCAATTCAACCGTGATCTTTCTGTCCTTGCCATCAGGGCTCATGGCGAGGAGGTGATCCAGCGTAAAGCAGCGCAGCCTGCGTCTAAGCGCAAGGACAAAAAGAGGCGGCGTGGTGCTGGGGATGAGGGCGTCGACAGACCAGCCAAGGTTCAGGTTACAGACGACGGAAAGCCTGCAGAGAGCACGAATGGTGAAGCGCAACCTAGCAAGGCCGAAGAAAACATCAACGACGACGATAATGCCAAAACCAAACAGGCAGAAATTTCAGCTACGACTAAGTGCAGGGATGGAGAGGAGATGTCCGCATCCACCAAGAGCCCACCGAAGTTCACGATTCTCGATGCCCTGTCCGCCTCTGGACTTCGCGCTTTACGTTACTCGCATGAGCTGCCGTTTGTGACGTCTGTGACGGCCAACGATCTCACCAAATCTGCCGTCGAGTCTATCAAGTTGAACGCGAAGCACAATGGCCTGGATGACAAGATCGTGGCGAACCATGACGACGCCATTGCACACATGTACAGGCGCATCGCAGACGACCTGTCCAAAAGAGACCGATTTGGCAACCCCAGCAAGGAGAACAAGTACGATGTCATCGACCTCGACCCCTATGGAACCGCTGCGCCCTTTATCGATGCCGCCGTCCAGGCCGTCAGGGACGACGGTGGCCTTCTTTGCGTCACCTGCACCGACGCCAGTCACTGGGCAGGCCATTGCTACGCGGAGAAGAGCTTCTCGCTGTATGGCGGTGTGCCTATCAAAGGTCTTCACTCCCACGAGGTTGGCCTCCGTATTATTATTCACGCCCTGACTAGCGCTGCGGCGAGGTACGGTTTGACTGTCGAGCCGCAGCTGTCCTTGTCAATCGACTTCTACTGCCGAATCTTTCTCAAAGTCCGCAAGTCGAAAGACGCTGTGAACTACCAAGGCGGCAAGACCATGATCATGTATAACTGCCCAGGATGCTCTGCATGGGAAACACAGCCCATGGTGAGAAGCCGTCCTTACCCCAAAAAGAAGGACGGGTTTTTTTACAAACACGGCCTCTCCCAAGGGCCACCTACCGATTCGCACTGCAAGCACTGCGGCTCTACGCAGCACATCGCCGGGCCGATGTACGGCGGCCCATTGCACAATCCCGAGTTCATCGGGCGCATCCTCGACCTTATTCCCACGGTTGACAAGAGTGTTTACCAGACTACCACGAGAATCGAGGGCATGCTCCAGACCGCCCTCGAGGAGTACATCCCGGGTCCAGAGCCCGAAGAGGCGATTGACCCCAAGGACAGAGAGCTTGCCAGGATTGATCACTATCCTTTCTTCGTCATGCCCAGCAAGCTCTCCGGCACGCTCAACACACAGCAGCCACCTGACGACGTTTTCAGAGGCGCGCTGAGACATCTTGGGTACCGTGTCACGCGTAGCCATTGCCGACCTGGTAGTGTCAAGACGGACGCTCCTTGGGAGGCGATCTGGTTCGTCATGCGGGAGTGGGTTCGCCAGAAGGCGCCTGTTCGCACTGACAAGATCAACCCACAGATGCCGGCTTACAGGCTGCTTGGTCTCGACAAGGTAGAGAGCAACAGCAAAACGAAGTCGACAAGGGAAGAGGCAGGAATTGAAACGGAAAAGAATGAGGGCAAGGATGCGGAGCAGGGCGAGAAAGCGGGCGTGGAGATGAAGGAAGTACCCGAGACGGAGAAGGCGGCGGACAAGAGCAAGGAGGGATCATCTGAAGAGGAATTGCGGAAGACGCTTGTGTTCGACGAGAAGCTGGCACAGCTGGGTAAGCGTACCCAGGGCAAGAAGTTGGTCAGATACCAGATGAACCCGAGGGAGAACTGGGGCCCGATGACGCGTGCGGGGGGGAAGTGATGGATGGGCGAAAGCGAGGGGAGAAGAAATCACTTAGCCAAGAAGAAGCAAGATATCAGAGTTGAACAACATGCATCACGAGGTATTCCCCTGGATCGTCCCGAGCTTAGTAGGTGGTGGTAGTCGGTAGATACTTGCCGAGAGGCATAAGTGTGTGTAAGTTGACCGACCTGGAACAGAACCTAAGCTAAAGCGCGACCAGTGTCTTACTCTGACGACGCCCATCTTAACCAGCCCCGACCCTCCTACCGAGCAAGTCACGGCGTCAACGACGAACTCCCTAAGGCATGCACATGGCTATGGCTTCTCGGAATGCGGCCCCCACCGCGCACGAAGGTGGATGCTTGTCACCGGTCACGGGTATAGTCCGGATTGGTCATCTATGATATCCCAGTTCGGTATATGCGGTGGGATGGCCGAGTGGTCTAAGGCGACAGATTTAAGCTCTGTTACTCGCGAGAGTGCGCGGGTTCGAACCCCGCTCCCATCATTTTGCGCACTTAAACTTTTTCTCTGTGAATCAGGCTTGTAGATTCTGCTCTTTTGAGCTTGATTGCGTTGTTGCCTTTGAGGATGCGCTAGTGTGTAAAGGCATTTACAATCAGGTGTTGTCGCCCGAGCCCTTAGCTGGGCAAATTGAGATTGCAAGATCTGCCCCACCAGCCTGCAGACCGATGTCAAAATAGGTAGGTACAGGGTTGTTTTTCCGTAGACTTCAGCTGTTAGCGGGTGGTGGCTCGCTATATGCGGCCTCAAGTAACGCAATCGCTGGCCGGATGACACACCTTGTGAGGCACATGCAACAGAACGTTTGTGTCTGCTTACAATCCCACTTCCCTCTGGCTTTCGGTTTGCTCGTTCGGAATGGAATGCGTGAGGTCTGTTATCCTTTGGCTCCCAGCGTATCCGGCTAAGTCTTTACTGAGACAACGGTGAACAACCTCGCAGATATACCGACACCTGCCTCAACGGGCTGACAGGCGCTGTCATCTTCCTTGTCTTAGTCCTGAGGTTGGTTGCCTAAGCTTTCACCTACCCTCTCTGTCAGAAACGTCACAACTTCTCATCTAAAGGTATACACTATTATCTCACCGAGGACGAATAAAAGCCTCACGAGACTCTAAAGATACTTACGCCCTCGTACCTTTATACGAACCTACCTCAGACTACCATAACGTCAATCACCATGGGTATCGCCGAGCCCTTGGGCTTTGAGCCCCGCGATCACGGCCTCGTACCCCGCCGTGCCCTCGATGCCACCTTCATTGACGGTAAGCTGAGCTTCACCTCTCAGCGCGGCAGCGAGTCAGTGCGACCAGACGAAATTGTCTTCATCATTCCAGCAAATCACCAACTCAACTCGAGCCCCATCATTTGCGCGTTAAGGGAAGATCCCGAAGCCAAGGACTTCCCTTATCAGCTAGATATATTATTCGTCTCCGGCGATCTACCCCAAGAGCTCACGAACGGTCTCCTGCTTTCACGACTTCCCCATCACCTCAACCCCAAACTCGGCAGCCACGACGTGCATTTCGTCGTCTCCACTAAGTCTGGTCTAGGCCATGCCCTAATGTTCTGGGACAACGTCGTTCAACCACTAGTCATTCTCGCGGACCAGAAAACCCCTGGGGGCCTGTCTTCAGAGATTAACGGTCTGTCTGATAGGTTCAACGTCCTGGTCACAAAAGGCGCCAACAGCATCCGCAACTTCGCAAAAGAGAATTGGGCAGCAAGGCAACGAATCGCAGCTGGGTCATCACCCGCCAAGACCGAAACGATTGTCCTCCTAAGCGGCGACGGCGGCGTCGTCGACCTTCTCAACGGCTGCGAAGAAACGGACACCGCGACGGCTCTGCCGACTCTAGCCATCCTGCCGCTCGGCACCGGAAACGCAAACTTTCACTCATCCCATAAGCCCCTATACACCGAGGCCGGCCCGTCGCACATGGTGCTCGGCCTCCGCACGCTCTTCTTCGGCACGGCCGCCCCGCTCCCGAGCTTCCGCGCGTCCTTCTCCACCGGCGCCCGGCTCGTGGCATACACTTCCGAGCCCGGCGCCGAGAAGTTCCAGAACGTGACCCGCAACGACTTGGGCGTCGACCACCTCTTTGGCGCCCTCGTCGCCAGCTACGGCTTCCACGCCCAGCTCGTCTGGGAGAGCGACACCCCCGAGTACCGCAAGCATGGCGACAAGCGCTTCGGAATGGTCGCGCAAGAGCTGCTGAAGGAAAGGCACTCGTACAACGCGCGGGTTGCGGTCCGGGACGGTCCCTCGGATGGCGAGGCGGGAGGAGCCCTGAGGCCGGTCCAGAGGTCGAGCTTTAACTACGTCCTCGCGGCTCTAGTCTCGAACCTCGAGAAGACGTTCACCATCTCGCCCGGCAGCGGCCCCCTGCAGGGCAGGTTGAAGCTGGTGCACTTCGGCGACGTCGGCGCGGAGAAGACGATGGAGATCATGATGGCCGCGTACAAGCAGGGGTCGCACATTGGCATGAAGTGGAAGGACGGCGACGGCGGCGGCGAGGATTATGTTGGGTACGAGGATGCTGAGGAGATCAGAGTGGCGATCGGGGAGACGGATCCTCGCTGGCGCAAGGTCTGCATCGACGGCACGATTGTGGAAATTCCAGAGGGCGGATGGATGAACGTCTCGAAGCTGCGGAATCCGCTGTTCAACTTGCTTGCGGATCGGTCGATTTTATAAAGGTCGGCTAGGCGATAGAAATGTCGAGGATCGAGGACATGGGACAATAATATGGCTCAAGTAGGGAAGAATAGCTCGAATTAGAACCAGATGGATAACTTTGGGGGCGTTTACATGATGATACACAGTGGTTTTGAAGTATGTCCAGTATCGCCAACCTCCGATGACGTCGATGTAAAAATGGCCGCAACCACCGGATATGTGCCACTAAACGATTACGAACAACGGCTGCTCTTTTATTAAATACTGAATCGAGGCATTCATTGAAGAGTGCGTTGCTAACCGGAAACGGGCTGGCAGCGTAGGAGTCGTTAGCGTCATATTCAGCTTTGTGTCAAACCGGACTATCCAGTGATTTAATCCTCGATAGTCTAGTGGTGAGGATATCGGCTTGTCACGCCGGGGACCGGGGTTCAATTCCCCGTCGAGGAGTTTCTTTTGATTTCTCTTGTAATTCTTACCCAATATTGATTGGTTCATGTGCTGTGAGTGGTTCTGCTGATTTTGTCGTGGTATTCTTGAGTGGTTAGTTGCTCGGGGCATGATAGTTAGCTGGTATGGGACATGGCTACTTACTGCTTCTCCAAATTGATTGTTAGTGCGCTGGCAAATGTGCACGTCAAAGTAGCTAGAAGTCGACTTTCTTATCAGACCAACGTCTGTGACGATGTTCGCTAGCCACGGGCCAAGAAAATTTATTCTCCTGCTTTCGTTACGGTCGTCGCTAGCATTGATGATTCCACAGTAATTGTAGCCGGAATATTCAGACACCAATGGCGGCAGGACAAGAAAGACCGTAGAAGTGTCATGGGCAGCAACAGCAGTGGGAATCACCCCCGTGCTGTTGGCATTGTGCGTATAGCACTGCTGTGCCAAACATAATCCGTCGATTTGATCAAACAACGTTCTGCTTGATTGCTGACGACAGGGTTCATAAGGCTCATCTCATTCATCCATCAACACTGCGGGTCTCACCGAGAATAGTAAACATCATCAGTGAGGAGTGATGGCCGAAGTACGTGCAAGTTGGCCACCAGTTGTAACCTATCGATCGACAACTAATATTGAGATTCATTTGAGTTCAGGCAAATAGAGATAACTTAGTTCACATGGAAGAGAGCTTGAATCTATGTATTGAGCTTGAAGTAGCGGGTCTCGGGATGAGCGGGTAATGATGCGGCTCAAAGCTTGAGTATATCTTTTCGTTGTTGCATAGACCCTTTGTTGACATCCTCATCAACGTAATTCCAAGTCCTGGTCGCCGTCGTCATCTTCAATGGTGTTTCCAACCCCAACCTCTAGACAGCCAGCCTTCAACATGTCTCTCCAGAAACGTCTTCAACCAAACGGGATCCTGTGAGCCCTCGCTCCCCAAATGCCGTGATAATAAAACTCAAAAGTCAGCCATCCGTAGTCCCGACCCCTTCAGACGCCCTTGGAGAATGTTCGTGTCTCAACTGGCCACGGATTCTCTTCCTCTTTCATTGCGACTTGACTGTCGCGTTTCCGGAGATACTTAATATCCTTGCACGGTTCCTCAGGTTTACTGGCATCGCACATGATACGGAGTCTCGGGCAGTCGGCTTCGGCAGTTTCAACCCACGAGAGGATGATGCCAAGGACAAGAATAAGCGCGACAGATGACTTCATGATTGGGTTCTTCCCGCTCTATTTCGTTCTTTTAGTTGTTTGTCGTATTTCAAATGGCGTTGGCGGTCTGGTTGGTTCCGTATAGGCTGCTTTGAGGTGTTCGCGGCTCGATGAAGGATGGGAATAAGTTGCTATCCAGGCATGCACTGAAGTTGGAAGAGAGTATCGTGAGAGAGGAAAAGGGAACCGGACGCCCGCTTCAACAGCGAGACAGACTTGTTTCTTAAGTACATGCATCTAGATAACCCCACAAAACCACAACGGTTGTCATCATGGTAGTCTACGTGATGGTCAAGCTATCCATCAACATTGATGCGGATGGTTCAGCCGTCTAATGTGAAGGCTTACTATTCTTGGTTAAACTTACACTGCAACATCGAACCAAAGAAGGCTGTGTTTTGTAACCTTTATGTACCGGAAAACTGGGCCATTTCTGCGCCGAATGAGTAGGTTCAACTCGGTGGTTTTTACTGATTGCCGTGACAGTTTTCTAAAGAACTCTGATGATGTGGCTCAGAACATGAATATCAAGGTAAGCCGTATGGGCTTCTGACCAGGGAAAAAAGAAAAATGGAGCGATGTGGGGTAATCTGCGCCACGCCTGTGGCTGAACCTTCGGCATTGGTCGGTGCTAAAGGTCGGTCATCGATAACCCCGCGGGATGTTTTCTTGAAGAGGAGACCGCCGCTTTACCAGGGGTGCTGGCCCAAATCCCACTTTTGCATGACAACCTCGGATGGGCGGATGGAGTAGCGGGATGAAGAACGATCCAAGAGAAAACGAACGTCAAGCTGCTTTCTCGGCAATTGACTGAGCTTTGAGCTTGACGTAGGACTTGCACAGAAGAGATATGAACAGAATTTTACAAAAGAGCGAAGAAGGGAAATAAAAAGTAGCACTATTCCATGTAGAACATCCCGGTCGAGAAGCAGTTTTCGGTAAAGCGGCGGTTTATTTTCTCACCTTTGGCACCCGCACCCCGGTTTGGCAGGTACTTTGTGCCTCTGCGACGTATTTCCTACCCGACCTTAAAATTCCCGTCCCCCGATAACGAACCTTTCCCGGAACAGCCACTTCCTCCCATTTTCTATCCTCCGGTGCACATTGTACCCTTCTCCCCTCCAAAGGACCGCTGCCCTTCACACTTCAGTCACGATGCTGGCCACCCGTACCTTCGCTGCGCCCATGAGGCGGCAAGTCTTGCGCGCCGCTCCCCGCGCCGCCGCCGTCTCCCAGTTCCAGGTGCGCAATTGACGTTCCCCGATCTCCCGGTGTCCCTCCCCCAGAAGATCCACGCGCATCTCGCAGCCTCGAGTCGCAGCATAACAATTGAAGACGAACGGTTTTTGCTAACGTCCTTGACAGAACCCCAGATTCTACAGCAGCGACCGTGTCGCCAAGTTCAACGGTGTCAAGGACTCCAACGTACGTCCAACCTCGATGTTCCCGCCTCTATCCGCCCCATAAAAATTTGCGCGCAATTGCAGCAGCTTGGCCTCGCCGTTGTATGCGTGAAAAGACTCAATTGGCAACGCTTAGCTCGAGATACTTTATGACGGAGAAACTGAAAAGGCTTTTCTATCCTACAGGGCAACTACCCGGTCAGCTTGATTGAGGGTGACGGTATCGGTCCCGAGATCTCCCAGGCCGTTAAGGACATCTTTGCCGCGGCTAAGGTATGTCGAATCCACATGCGCCTCGTGGAATAAGGTGGCAGTTTCCGTATTGACAGTTGAAAAAAAAGGCCCCCGTCTCTTGGGAGCCCGTCGATGTCACTCCCATCCTCAAGGACGGCAAGACCGCCATCCCTGATGCCGCCATTGAGAGCATCAAGCGCAACAAGATCGCCCTCAAGGGCCCCCTCGCCGTATGTTTACAACCCACCTCGTGAAAACGCCGCAAACCAATCGTTCTGACCTCGTCATTCTGTAGACTCCCATCGGCAAGGGCCACGTCTCCCTCAACCTGACTCTCCGCCGCACCTTCAACCTGTTCGCCAACTTGCGTCCCTGCAGGTCTGTTGCTGGCTACAAGACCCCCTACGACAACGTCGACACCGTCCTGATCCGCGAGAACACTGAGGGCGAATACTCCGGCATTGAGCACGTCGTCGTCGACGGCGTAGTTCAGTCCATCAAGCTCATCACCCGTGAGGCTTCCGAGCGCGTCCTCCGCTTCGCCTTCCAGCACGCCCGTGAGATCGGCCGCAAGAAGGTCCGTGTTGTCCACAAGGCCACCATCATGAAGATGTCCGACGGTCTCTTCCTCAAGACCGGACGCGAGGTCGCCCAGGACTTCCCCGACATCGAGTTCGACGCCGAGCTTCTCGACAACACCTGCCTGAAGATGACCACCGATCCCCTCCCCTACAACGACAAGGTCCTCGTCATGCCCAACCTGTACGGTGACATTTTGTCCGACATGTGCGCCGGTCTCATCGGCGGTCTCGGCCTCACTCCCTCCGGCAACATCGGCGACGAGTGCTCCATCTTCGAGGCCGTCCACGGCTCCGCCCCCGACATCGCCGGCAAGGGCCTGGCCAACCCCACCGCCCTCCTGCTCTCCTCCATGATGATGCTGCGTCACATGAGCCTCGGCGAGTACGCCGACAGAATCGAGAAGGCTGCTTTTGATACCCTCGCGGAAGGAAAGGCCCTGACTGGTGACTTGGGCGGCAAGGCCAAGACTAACGAGTTCGCCAGCGCCATCATTTCCAAGTTGTAAATACCTGCATTGCCTGAAAGAGATACGGGATACCTGTAGTAGACTGTACACCAACGGATATTTTCTTGCGTTAGAGCCATAGTCTTGAATGAGTTGATGAACTCTAATTTTTCCACCCTGAGCAGTGAACGCCGGATACCCGTGACGATAACCCTAGACTCGTAAGCCAACGACGCTCCAAGCACTGTAGGGCGACAGGACAGTGACGATCGCGACAGTGAAGCAGCAAATGGGCATGGCGCGATCAAAGTGCACCTTCAAAACATGCACGGCTTGCTGCGCGCTTCCATATGAATGTAAGGGTATCATGTTCGCAAGGCCTAGAAACACGCATGTCTCGTTCAACTGCAACACAGCAATTACCTCAGCAACCACCAACTGCGTTCGAGTATTCAGCAGCTCATCACCAGCCGAGAATCCACCAAACATGGACAGCCAAATCAGCCTCTTCTAGAGGCTATAGGCATGCAGCAGGACAAGCGTCTGAGATACAGAGCGCGCCTTGACATTAGAGAATCGCAAGCCCGTGAATTTGACAAGACGGACAGACAGACACCTGCCGCTAAATTTGCGCCTGTCGAGAGAAGACCACTCTGATCTATGACGGTTGTTGGCGGGCATCTCCTCCAAAACAAGGATGATGGGGTTCAAAGGATAGAAGGAAGCTAGGAAGCTAAACAAAGTCATCGCCACTTGAAAATCTTGACAACCTGGCCGCGGAGCCAGCGGCGTGGGGAACCAAGACAGATGGCACACCGAACGAAGGAGGCTCGTTCCGAGCACGCCTCAGAGTCTTTCGTCTTCATACCTAGGACGGGAGGGTATGGCGACCAAATAAATTTTGACAGCTCAGGGGGGCTGGTTTTCCAGTCATAGGTAGTAGCAATGAGGGAGCACTAGCATAGCAACATCGGCAAGCAAGAGATCAACGGTATTCCGCAAGAATAGCTGTATCGTTCCCTTGGGGGGAGTGAGCGCCGGACTGACAGGAGAAGCAATGAGAACCTGAGTGATTCTAACCGCATGCCACAGGAAGAAGCTCTGGATCCGTGAACTCTGATAGCAACAGGGTCCTCAGAGCTGAAGATCAAGGGTCGTTGAAGGTCCGTCGAAGTCTTCAGGTCGAGTTTACCGTTCAGATCACCAATCTTTTGCGGATACCAGAATATCCGTTCATGCCTCGAAGGAATGTCGACGACCTGCCCATGAAAAATGCCAAGATGGGTCAGTACCACTGCAGGATTTCATCACCCGAGATTTTATCACACTTCCCGGTAAGATACTACTTCCAAGGCCTTGGGATGTTGAATAGGGACGATAGAGCATGGCGTACTGCCACGCTTCAACGGGTCGTCGGAATGCCGTCAGCGAAATGGCGTGTCCTGGTAGTTACCCTGCGCCCACCGTCGCAGCCTCCGAGTTCAGCGACTGGGCAGTCAAGGGAAAGGCCAAGTGGCTACCCCGCCAGTGCCCCGTTCAGGAATCGACGACCTTCTTGAGAAATACCTTAAGATATGCACGGTCATTCGTGATGGCGGAATCGTAAATGCCCGCGGCTGTACACTCACCATAGCTCACCTGCGGCGAAATCCTCTCCGAATGGATGACGACTAAGCGTAGCCTTGATCTGCTGGATCTACCCGAGAAATCGTTCATCAGCAGGTGATTTGACATCTTTGGCGTACCCTCGCGTGAGATCTTGGTCAGGGTCAGGCGGGAGGAGGGCCGGGGAGGCAGAGCAAGCATCGAAAACTGAACCAGTCGGGACGGCGAAGAGTAAAGTCAAAGACCGGAGCGAAAAAAAAAGAAATCAAATTCCGACGGGTTGGCGACTCACCGAATACCCCTGGGTCATGCATATGCTGCAGAAGACGATCTGGTTTGCTAGGGGTTACTGGACTGATCCCTGAATACCGAGGACTAACGTGGTCTCTTTCTCTAGGTTGGGCTGCACGCCTCGTCACATAGAGTGGCCTGCGTTGAGTCAGCCGCTTGCTCCTACATTCGCTGCCTGCCCCCAGGTCAATTGGGGTCGTGTGCTGGCCACGATGACGAGTACAGGGTGGAGGTATCATGGACCGACTTGATCACGAGACGTGCGTGTGGTGGCGTACCTAGCCTTGAAAGACATTACTTTGTGGCGGATAATGGATTCCAAAGAAGCTAGGCGTCGGTGAGGGAAATGCTCGCGGCTGATTGGGACGAGACGTAGCAGGCTTACGAGGACGGTGAACGTTCCAACGGACTCTGATGAGCCAATCGGAGGACGAACGAGCGAAGATCTTGGGGTTATAAGAAAAGACAATGTATCAAGAGATACTCATAAGTCTTGATGACGACATTGAAGAAAGACAAGAGGGGGGATGATGATCTGCTTGCATGGTAGTATCGCACCTCTTCTTCGTGCAATGGAAAACCAGAAAGCCGTTTCCCAGGTTTCGTACCGGTTGGATATTTGATGAATAGTCCAACTCGAGAACGGTGTTGATGAAAGAGAGAGACAAGCCTGTTAAACGTATGTCCGGCCTAAGGCTATCGCGCACCCGTAGGAAGCTGATTTTACCGTGTCCAGAGTCGGCGAGCAAAGGGTCAGATCAAGAGCTCAAGACAAGGGACACAGCTAGACACTCATGTGCGTCGTTTACACGTAAAGTTTGCTGGTCGCCGACCCCTTCGCGCGCGGGATGTGGGAAGCAGAGACATTTACGCACATCGGCGGATGTAGGCCTTTTTCAGCTCACCAGCTGACCGACGTCATCTCTCATAAGATCAGAATGCATCTGCAAAAGGAAGCTGAATGAGAGCATGAAGTTACGAAGACATTATGCCCGGTGGGTAGTTCTGCCCTGGGCAGCAGCAAAGCAGGCTGGCGGGGGCAGTGCCTTAGTGTCGGATGATCACCCTCATCGGATTGGACGGGTCCATCGTGCCCCATACCCCCGGGTTTGGCGTCCGGACTCGGCACCCCGGGCGGTGCCTAGTAGGGCACCATTAGTCAACCCCATCCCCGCGCACTGTGCCCCTCAGCATACAAACGGACCCCCGCCTCTCCGCGCCTCTCCGCGCCTCTGCGCGCCTCTCCACGCCCGCCACCCCGTTGCGCTTTTCACCGACCGCACCCCAAGACTCTTGGTTGTGCTTTCTCCCTTTCCTGAAGTCTGGTCTGTCATTGGTCGCATGCGCGACGAGGACGGTGTACCTGACACCGCCGCTGTTCCCCGGAAGCAAGCTCTCGTCACATCAGAGCAGGTTCCCTCCCGCTTAGCTGAACGACAGGGGCTCTATCCCTCCATGGCGAGCTTGGATTTTGAATTCCTTGCATTTCCCTCATTCGTTAGAATCGTTAGAAATAGCATCCCGAACCGGTAGCTTGCCCTTGTAAATGACATGTATCCAGGCATCAAAGGACTTCGGATTGGCCTCCTTCCCCTAAGAAACCTTTGCCCATGGATTCAACACACTGTCAACAATATGGAACCTCTTCCGCCCCCAGTCTCTAAGCAGCCGCCCTTTCCTCCCTTATTGCTTTTTCTTTGTTCTGCCCGACCACGACCACATTTCCCCTCACTTTAACACTTTAAGGCTCTCCAGCTCCTCTTCACCACAACCCGTTTTTTTTTTCCCCCCTACGTCTTAGACTACCTCACTAGAACACTCTTAGTTCCGTAACTAAAACATTAAGTCTGAGGGCCGGGATGTCACTCAAAAACCTTAATTGGACATCGGGTGAACCCAGGATTTCGTCCTTCTCCAAGCCCGGAATCTCTACCTCACTTTTCCCACGCTACTACTACATAGCCCACCATTATCTTGTTTTAGCAACAGAGGCTGATGTGCTGAGACATGCAGCAAATTCACATCAATGTTTCCGTCAGCAACGCAATCCACCGCACGAGCCTCGCAGCACCGGCGGCAGCAATAGCATATCCCTAACAACAATACATTCGAAAGGCAAACCGGGCAGCAGCACGCAAACAGAGAGAAAATCTATGACCCGACAACCGGGGTGCGAAAGACAGGGGATCGAGATCACGATTCCGTGACTAGGCATCCTAGAGCTCCGGATGCATGACCTGCAGCATTTTTGACTCCGCCATCCCACCCTGCTCTGTATCTCTCTTTTGAGTCCCTTTCGTGCCGTTGTCCATCTCGTACTGATTCTCGCACAATCGGCGTATTTACCTCCCACTTTCCTTTACCCCTCTCCTTCTCTCGCCTCTGCATACACTCTCCTATTGAGTTGGGGGAGCGTCTATATCGTCAAATCGCATGTATTCATTGCATGAAAGCGGACAAGCTGCCAAATGGCATCAAATCCGACTCATAGTCGCAAGCCTGGCAACTGAACTGTAATATGACATGCAACATTTGCACAATCTTCCAAAGAGCCTGATTTCACAAACTCAGATGTCACATTTCTCCGACCAGGGACTGCACTCGGGCCACTACGAAAGGGGAGAGCGAGAGGGAAAAGGGTGCCGGGACACGCTGATGCGGTGGAACACCTCTCCCGCCATCCAACAACTATCCGAGAAGCCATCTCCCGTCAACTCTCTACTTACTGCAAATTGTCACCACGCTATCCTGTCCATATCCCTTTCTTCCTTACTTGCTTCCCCAGCCCATCATGGGTACCAGACCGGATACACGCACATCCAAGCAGCAGCTACAACAACAACAACAACAACAACAACAACAACAACAACAACAACAACAACAACAACAACAACAACAACAACAACATTGAAGCCCCTTATATACAACAGAGCGGCGGAGCGGCGGGAACTAACAGAAAATGCAGCCCAGATGGCCTCCCCCCTTAAATCTCCGTCTGTGCCAAGATAAAATGTTGCCCAACCTCCCTCTTCTGAATCGGCACACACAACATATTCCCACATACCACCCCGCCGCGTACACACACACACACACACACCACCGACCGGCGTCTCCCGTCAATCCCCCCCGCGAGCTCGCATGAACCGACGGCCCCCGACATCATGACCACTTTGCCCCCTAAATCACACAACTCTCCAGCTAGCCACCCCAAGTCAAGTCATCAACACCCCCTTTCCCGTCGTTCATGCTGTGTTCCGACAAGGCTTCGTATAGAACCAGAACGGCGGGTTTTAGCAATTTTCCCCCTTCATCTTCTTCCTCGCCCCAACCTCTTCTTCTCCCTCTGCAGCTCCTGCTGCTGTCATCCGACTAATTATTCCCCGTGACCGGAAGCAGCTAGTTGGCGGAGACAGATGTAATGGAAAGATGCGATGATGAAAAGGCTGGGGAAGAAGTAGGACAGGGGGTGTGCTGTCAGAGGCAGGGGTCTCGTGTTCGAATGACTTTCCTTGGAAGGAGAGAAGAAGAAGACGAAGAGGAGGGGTCTTAATCGTCGCGCGCGTTAGGTTGGTGTAACAGGCACACATACACACACAACACCGCAAGGACCAATCACTCCCATATCCCTCCAAGTCCAGGCCACCACCCTCGACCCTAGCACCCTTCAAACATTGTTTATTGTCGCTCCAAATAGTTGAATATCGCCGCCGTCGCAAGCCCCCCCCCCTCCATCCGATACCAATCCTTCATCTTCCCGATGGAGGAGGCAGGGATGTCCGGGCCAAGCCGACGGACGAGAGCGTGAACAGGCACGAAGACAAACAAGGACGATGCAGGATACCTATAGCGACAGGATTGTGATGAGGTTTGCTCCTTCGGTCGACCTTCCCCCCTCTCTTCTCCATTGCATTCGCGGCGAATTGTGGTGGGCCCTCCGAGCTTGGTGTTCCTTTCGCTGCTCTCCGGGCTCGTCCGCCCCTTTCTTTTCTTACCCATCCCGTAGTCACTTGAACTTGCGCTCCTACAAGTGTCTATGGAGATGATCTAGGATCATGGTGCGGGAAGCGAGTAGAGGAGGCTGCTCCTACACAGGATTAGTGCACCTTCGAGATGGAATCTGATGCACGCCCGCAAATGTTGGCGAGCAATCAAGACATAAGAATGGAACACTGAGAGCAAACTCACAAGTTGGATGCTCATTTAGGCGTGCGAAGAGATTCAAAACCGGGCAACGTCATATTTTTGGCCAAATGGCTGGTATTTCGACAGGAAGAGGTGACAGGTAGCATAGCAGGATAACTGCACTTCCCCAGAAGGAGAAAAAGAAGAAGAAAAAAAACGCAAACCAAGTACCTGGCGATTGTCGCCCGCGAGAATGCTCCCCCAGTACCTGGCCCGTCCGAGTTGCGTTCGCAGAATGTTTTCCCAATGTCCTCGACGTCCAAAACGCCGGTCCTTCCTTATCCCTCACCTTGTCTTCTCTGTTGATCTCCTCGCTCGGCAAGTGTACTGTCGGGGTAAAAAGATCGATAATCGAAGTTGTCTTTGCTGAAGCGAACGTCCCGTAATCCTCACATTATTACAAATCCATATGGCCAGAGAAAAGAAGAGGGGATTGGTAAATGAGCCCAAATGACCAGGGGAGAGAAAGGAGATTCGGTGAAATGAAAGAAAGGAAAACTGAATGCGCAAGCGGGTATCCCAAATAATGCCAGTCGTTCTCCGTATTCCGTTGGCCGTCTAGCCAGCCAGCATGTGTATTTCCACCACCCAAACTTTTCCATCCCAAAATACGTATTTTCTTTCTCTCTCTCAGTTTCTTCGATACCAGGTTATGTTGGGCCGAATGTCCCAAGTCCACCATCAAGCCAAGCCACAAAGTATCTCTCTGTTCTCTGCACGCCGATTCGCCGTTGACCCACCAGTTCGTTTCCTGACCAGGGTGTCCGTGTCTTCCAACATCCAATATGCATTCTTTTTGTCTCTTGCGGATATCACAATCGTCTCAAAATAAAAACGCCCGCACTGTTTCCATGCGCCAAAAATCTCGCCATCGAGCTTATGCTAAAAGTTGAGAATATTTCTCCGGTGCGATTTTTTTTCGTTACTTGTACTTCACACTGCGTGCTTGTTTTGACGATCTACCTGTAAAGCTCAAGTACCATCGGAAGTCGTTTAGGTCATGTTCGTCAGGTTGACGCCGGACTGCGGGACCATAGTTGGGTAGTAGCCACCTGACGTCGACTTGCTCTCGTACGGACCGCACCGTTGATTTGACATGAGCGGCCCTGGTGGGAAGATGCTCGGGAGCATGCCAACTTCGGGGTCACGCTTGACCCTATCATGCAGAGGGTCGTACGCTGATGTCATGTGTTGTCCCATGTTATCCTGCCCGTTCCGGTGGTGGGCAAACATCTCGACCCCTCCTGACGAGTCGGCATGTTCGTAGATAGCGCCAGGGAAGTAACGATATTCCTTCGCCGTCTCGATAGTCTTCGCATCCTCGGGAGGAATCATGGGCTCGAGCTCGGGATGGTGGCGCGCTGTTCCGTAGTGAGTTCCCCCACGGGCGTCGAAGGCTCCCCCATAGCCGCCTCCCGTCATCATATTCCCGCTAGAATAATCCGACCCGAGCATCGTACTGCTGGAAAATCCGGCCAGGCTGCCGCCAGAACCGCCAGGCCCGCTGCTTGTGCTGGCACGCCTCTCGCTCTGGTAGTGTCCTGGCGAACGACCACGTACAATCATCTTGGCAGACTTTCGGTAGGCGATTCGAACGAACTGGTCAGGTCCCTGATTCCCGACATCAGCCCACAGCTCAATCAACAGATGATAGTACTGCTGAGCAGCCCTCCTCTTCCCGTTGTTTGCTGTGGCCTGCTTGAATTGGATGCGCTCAAAAGTGTGTTCCGTCTGATATGAGTCATTCCCTTGCTGAGTCCCACCCGAGAAGCCTCCGCTCTCTGCGTACCCCATCCTTGACGGACCCCCCATCCCGGAGTCGTGAGGAAACAACCCAAGTGGATGGGGCTGTTGAGGGTACTTGGGTTGGAGGCGAATCTTTTCGGGAGGCGCGATGGGCCCTTTGTCTCTTTTGGGCGTGTGCTGGACCAATTCGATCCTGTGGGAGTCGTTGTCTGATACTACAGCTGAGATAGACATGGCAAAGCCAATAACTGAATAAGATTGCGTCGAACCTGAAGCCGTGAACTGCAGCGCCTGATTGGGATAGTGCGGGCTCAGGCTGAAAGAACAGACGCAGGAGAAGTAGTTTCTCCTATAGCAGGTCCAGTCACCTTCCGACTGGAAAAATCCCTTGTCGATGTTTCCGTGTATGTCCACCTTGATCGGCATTCCTTGGCTGTCGTTGCCGTACTGAAGTATGCCGAGTGTCTGAATAGGGCTCAGCGGAGGCACGCTCGTGGTTGTCCTTGACGAGGACGGGGGATAATGACCGGCGGCATCCATCCTCAAAGCAGTCGGCGCAGTGAAACCAGTGATGGGGCTGGAGGTTGGAGATATGGGATGGCGTCGTAGGGCGGATGGGTAAGATGGAGATCTGGGCTGGTGCTCCGAGATCCTCCTGAAAGATGGCGTCGCCGGAGAATACTGATCCCTAGTACTGATCTGTGTGCCAGGATGGGGTAATGCTGTGGAGCGGTGGGCATGTGCCATGCCCGTCGAAGAGGTGCTACTGTCAAGTAAGTCTGTGAGTTTGGCCATGGTTTGTCTAGAGCCGTCTGTCTCGTCTGGACAGGAGCGATCCTATTCGGCGCTGTCGGGGGGACGGTGTGCGACCTACTTTGAGCCCAGGCGCGGCCTGACGTCCAGGCTGGGGAAAACGTGAGAGGCGGCAGAGTGGTAGAAGCCGCCGTCAGTGGAGTACGGAGTGGTGGTGGTTATAGGTGGATTGAACAGATTTAAGAGTGCCGTCGGCTGCTGTGGAGGGCCTTCGATCGTCGACAGAGGAGCATTGACGTTGTGTTCGTATCTAATGTTCCCGTCAGCCCGAGTGCCCCCCAAGGACGAGAGCAGTGCACAAGGCAAAGAATAGCCAACACAAAACAGAGCGTTGGAAGCCTGGCACAATAACTGCTGTACTGCGTCCGCATGCGAGACACAGTGTCAGTGCGACCAACTCCCAGCTCGTCGTACTGCCAGCAGCGCGTTGCACAGCGGCCAGCGGATACAGGATCGGGAAATGCGAGGACACACCACCATCTCGCGGCGATAGGCGGGAACGCCAACACCTGCGGATTCTAGTGGCACGTTGGGTGCCAGAAGGCAACTACCCATGCCTCTTCATATCTTTCTGGTCTCTGATTTGATTTGTTTTTTTCTTTGCCGCGGGGAGGGAAGTGCCAGATTTCTCTTTGTCTTTGCAACGCAGCTCCTCGAGCCGAGTCTCATCAACTAGACAGGTGGAGCCGAGAACAGACCAGAAGAGGAGAGGCTGAGCCAAGAGCCTGTATGTCTACACTTGCAAAAAGTGTGTGATTGCCGGGGTGGTGGGGATAGGTTTATTGGTAGGGGCTGCAGATGTCTGGACTTTTAAAAAGGAACCCGAGCCGACTGGCACATTGCAGCGCGGGCGGGCAGGGCAGGTAAACAGAGCAGGAGACCTTAATTCAACGAGTGCCCCGGCAGAAGGGCGTGCAGAAACCAATGGGATTGCCACGTACCGTATGTCATTGCCTGATGATTGTATGTCGAGGTATTCATACCCCGTCGACGGTTCAAACTCCTATTTGCAAGGAACAACTCGTTAGACCATGATTCTTGCTGGAAAACCGACAATGAAACAGAGAACAAGATCTCGCAATCCGATCTCGACGCTGTGGCGTTGCAACCTTGAAGGAGCCGTGGTCAAGAGGGGGGCGTCTCAAGCGTGATCCATCACGAACAGGCAGGCTGATGAGCGAGTGAGTGGCCTGCGAAGCATCCAGTTAGCTCCAGACGCCGCCCAATGAGAGACATCTTTCACGAGGAGGCAACATGTGCAGAAACAACTCAGGGACATGAAGATGGTGGTGGCAGCGGAAGGATAGAGGTTGGTGGGCCTGGACTTCGTCTTGTTGAGGCCGACCGATGAGGAGAGGATGCAGCGGCAGGATAGAGGAGGAGGCAACATGGGCTACCGGGAGTACAATCCACGACGATCAGACACCTCGGTACATTTTTGCTGCCAGGTTGTCTTGCCATTGCTTGCATACAGCGAGCTAGCCTGCCGGAAGGGCAGAGTGACAAGTCGTGCAGTGCACGCACATGAGAGGGAGGGAGACGGAGAGGCAGAGACGGCCGCAAACACCTACACCCACGCCTGCACACCCGCCCAGCCCACCTCACCTCAACCAGAGAGAGAGAGAGAGAGAGAGAGAGAGAGAGAGAGAGAGGCGCTGCGATGCCCGGAGGCGCCTTCGGGGTGCCGCACGCATGGCGCTGGTGTGGTACAGATCCGCCAGAAGAGACCATGGCCTCCAGTCTTGTGCACCTCACCAGGTCCAGGGAGTCAAGTCTATCGTCCCAAGACCGGACAAAGCACAAGGGCATCCGACTTCGATAAGTGCATCAATCTCTCTTCCTCGTGCATATGTGGCATACCTCCGCCTCTCCGCTCTCAGTCGAAGCCGCTGGGAAACAAGGGTAATGATTGAGAGTAAAACCAAATCAAAACTGGCGTTGAGGAAGGTGCACTATGCGGGAGAAACAAGAAAAAGCAATAAGAGTCGAATCGCCTACGTACCTTTTTCCTCTTTTTTTTTCTTCCTTTCGCGATCCTCAGTCTCGGCCCGCTTCTTCGTCCGTGTGTCTCTCGGAACAGGATCACGCCGTCGGGAAGCGGCTTGGCCCAGTAACAGTCCTTGCCTGTCCCTCTGCTTCACCTGCCACCCGTCAAGCGATGTTGGTCTTGCTGCTCTTCAAAGGGCTCTCTTCCGACGCTTGTTGCGCGGAGTGGTACTGGGCCGAGAGCTATGTTGTGCAAAATTCGTCGACTGACCAACTGACTGACGGAGGCCGCAAAAATTGATTGGGTTAATCAATCCGGCTCATTACTGTTTCTGCTGCTCGGTGCGGTTGTCGTAGCCGTTGTCCTCCGTCCGGCATAGCGTCTCGATGCGAGAGATTGGAGGGAAGGTGGGAAAGGGGAAAAACGAAGCGTTAGAGGTCGCATTGCAGGGGACAGCGACAGGAATGGACTGGATTGGATTGGGGAACGGGATGGGATCCCAAAGGAAAGGGCACCCAAAAAAAAAAGGGTAAGAGCTCAGGTACCTTGGGCAGCTGTTGAGGATTCATACGACGGTCGTCTCCGGCGACGAGGGGCGTCGCGCCGTAGTAAAGAGGCGGAGATCTGGTGCTGATACTGGCGCTCGTACCCGTGCTGGTACTGGTGCTGGTGCTGCAGCAGCGGTCTTCTCGCCCCAGTTCCTCGATCCTCTTTCCCCCCCCCCTCAGCTGTTAGCATACTGCAACACTCCAACAACATCCTAGTCTAATCCGTCCCCGTCAGAGCCGAAACCGCCATTGCCTGTTGGTTGTTGGCCATCTAAATAGACCGCCGCGAAGTTGACGCGGAATCGCTTCCATTCGACTCAGAACATGGCTTGTACCTCTCCTCTTCTGCCTTCGAAATTTGGGAGATCTGGAAACTCACCGGTTGACTATCCAGAAGTGCCCCTGTCATGCCAAGGGGTTGGTCGCAGCCCTCTATCCTGCCTGGTCTGACCATTTCAAACCTGCTGTCAGCAACGGAAAATGACTTCTGTCGGAAGGAAGGTGGCCATTTTCTTTGGACACCGTAAGCCAGCATGACTGGTCATGTTAGGGACACCGCCATTCATCGACGGGTACGGCGCAAGCCACGCCGATGAGCCGTGGATAATGATAAACAGTCCAGCTTAAGTCGACGTCACAACATAGCATCCAATAAATCGTCGTCTCGTGTCTGGCCACTTGCTTCTGAGAAAACGAACCACTGGGCCGCTCACGAAAGAGCTGAAGACAATGAACTCCAGTCAGACTCACTCGCAGGAAGAAGAGCAGTACGAATTATGCTACCTAGTCAATGTCAGCTTTGGCTCCTTTGCACTCCAATGTGACGCCATTGCTTCAACAGCAACCCTCCTCGCCAGCAACGGCAGCCCGCCCAAAATGGAGTCGAATCGGGGTCTTGCGCGTTAGAGCTAGCAAAATGGGTCCAAACCAACAACCCCTGATGTAAATCGCTTTGGACATCCACCAGTTCATCAGGAACCAATCGAGAACAGTATTTGATGGAGTAAGGATGGTGAACTAGGCTTGCCTTCTTTTTTTCTTCTTTTCCCAGTCGGATTGTGTTGCAAATCGGTCAATTGACGGATTTGCTTCGTCGGCGGGCGCGTGGTTCCAGATATTTAGGTGAGTTCCCAGCAGTAGGCGTTCGAGTCAAACGTCTGTGGCGTAATGTATGCGAAGAAGCTGCATCGAACCTCTCAAGAGCCTTGGTCAGTAGGGAATTCAATCTCTGAGGCAAGTCTTGGTATTGCGAAAGTGACAGATCATGAAGATGCGAAAAGACGGACAGAGTGCAGGATCTCGGAACCAGGTATCTATATACCAGAGCCCCAGATGTGGCTGACCTGAGATCGTACAGACGCAGCGAAGATGGATTGGAGGCTCAACATGCGACTGACTGCTCGATACAGGTCGCACAGACCAAGCAATAACAGACAACCAAATTCTTGCAAGCACATTGCCGATGGCCCCAGAGTCGAAGGGGGCAAGGAAGACACGTCGGAACAGGCAAGGCGAGGGATCAATGCCCACGCATGAGCGAATGGGTTGTGCAGACTCTGAGACAGCCGTGAAGGGACATAGAATTGTGTGGAGAGCACCAAGACCCCTCCCCAGTGTCCTAACTGAAAAGACGTGCTTTGCCTTGCTTCCGTGGCTCCTTTGATAGAATACGATATCAGGGCGTGTTGGCTGATAGCGTAAAATAGAAAGCTGTCTGTCGCCAAGCTTTCGAGTGAAAGTACTTAGTCAAAGTACCAGAAACAAACCAAAGCCGCCATAGACGAGGTCTGATGGCAGGGGGCGAGAGCATGTACGACTTGAACTTGGTGGTCAAGCTTCTCAATGACCCAAGGCCACGGGGCTATTCAAGCAAGCAATTCTTTGTGCTTATGTCTTGAGGGCGCAATCATGGACGAAGGATCCCGCCCCATTCATCCTGCTGACTGGCAGATTTCCACCATGGGAGCTGTCGTCGACAGTACCAAGATAGACATTCGTTGGTTCTATGTCTGTTCATGACATGACAGATGAATTCGGGCCTCGGGAGTTTCTTCCTTGTAGGGCCATGGATCAGAAGATCTACTGATTATCGCCGGTGGGCATCCGGGTCTGTCGAGGTCTCGCGCTGTGAACGGAAGAGCGTCTTCCAAGTCTCGCTGACCTCTTCTTCCATGCATCAAATCTGCAGCTACCCGTCCGTCAAGGGCCTGGATGAAACGCCACAAACAACCCCTCCGATAGGGAAGGAATTTGCCTTGAAGAGGGAGTGTGGACTAGCGACGGCACGCTGCAGGCGTGAAAGCAGGTCGTGGGCGTTTAGCGGACTATCTCGGGCATTGGGATCGAGGTTTTGCATGACGTCCAGATTCGAGTAACACCCTGCGTTGATGTTGTTGGAGTGGCTCGAGCTAGGCAAGGGCAAAGAGGGTGAATGTCGAAAACTCTGAGCTCGTGTAATCGGAATCATTGTAATGCAGCCGGAGGACTTGCAGTCTGGGCTGACGGGGATGACGGAGGCAGCCTCGCAACCTCCACTACTGTACCAAATAAACATGTTTGGCAACAATCGGTGACTTGCTGAAGATCCACCCAGTAGCTTTCGGCCCTAAAACTGCCACGCCACGCTAATAGCACTGTGGCTTACTTATCTGAACATAACGTTCGAGGTCCTAAATCGGCCTCTCATATCTGCGAATTCCACCCGTGAAGAGGCGTGTCTCGGTTGCAGAGACACGCTCGCCACATGACACGTGCGATGAGAATAGGGTTTCGCTTGGACCTGGTTGACAAGGTGCCATCGGATCATTTCCCCAAGGATGCTGTGTCCCTAGGCAAGTATGGGCGTCTGCTCCGACAAGAGACTTATCATGACATCGACCGCGCCTTCAATGCTTCGGAAACCGCGAGAGGCCTCGATTGGAGCATCAGCAAGCAAGGGCGCAGGAATAGAAAGCGACCGAGCTGTGCCTCTCCGCAGTGAGCCAATGAGGTTGCAGAATACCCGAGGAGGGTAAAGAAAACTAGAATGTCCCATTTCCAGACCGTCGGGCTCTTTTGCATAAGGTGATGAATAGCCAATCTCGTGCGAGAACAGCTCAAGCCTAGGGCCTGCAAAAATGTTTCTGCACCTCGTGTTCTGCTCTGCAATGCATATTCAATATAGACGAGTGCGTAGTTGGATTGGTTGTTTGTGCAGGTTCCCGTTGACTAGTCCAGAAAGATCTGGTCAATTGTACTTGATTCGCGCCACCATACTTGAGGCATCAATTCAACTTCGTTGTTTCAGAAGTCTGATCTTCGGGGCTTTTCAGTCAATCGGACTGGCCGGCTTGAGAGCGAGCTCGCTGCCGCGGCGATGAGTTTGCAACTCCAGCAGAGCATGGTTCATAGGTCGAACAGTTGACGGTTCGTTTGCAGAGCTCCGGAGCAGGGAATCCCAGCAGATCAGACCAACGCAACGCGCGTGGAACAATTTCCAAAGCCTGGTTATAGGACGCGCTTGCCTCGGGTTGGCAAGCAGATTGTCGAGTATGGTCAAGGCCTGTCGGATCGGGCCGCTAGAATCTGACGGTGACTTATCCTTCGTTGAACTAATCCTTTTCGCGCGGTTTGGACGAGCGGGATGGCGTAAGAATGAGGAAGGCTGACGATCCCTCTGTGGTGATCTGTAGTATCCCATCAATACGCACATCATAATATGCACCCCTTCCTCACCCCCCCCCCCCCCCCTCTTGCGAAGCGTAGCTTTTCCCTCTTCCATCGTCCCGTCATGAGGCCCATTTTCGCCGCCTGCCAGATGAACTCGTGAATAGTTATCGGCTCCCCATGTTTCTGCTCTTGCGCCCATAGATCAGATCTTGTGTGATGTGACGTATCACGGATGCCAGGGTCCTTTTCTCTGAGAGCGGTAGGCGGGTATGGCCTACGCAGCAGGATGCTTTTGGCATGCCTGCTTCGAGTGCGAGCGGTTGCTGATGCTGGTGCCGGTAGTCTGGCGTGCAGAAAGCAAGTCATTGGTGCATGGAACCACAACAGGGGTGGCGAGAGTTGTTACACAAATATCTGCCGGGATGATTGGAACGGTGCAGTAGGCGAAGGGTCGCTGCCTGCCTAGGGGCGTAGTCCTGGGGGTAGTGTTGGATCTGGAGGCGATCTGCCTGCCATGTCGTTATGGAGGATTAATGCACGAATACGTACTGACTGCGTAGCATCAGTGTAAAGCAGGCAGCCTCCGTGTAGGCAAAAGCCCCGTATGCCAGCCGGGAGCCAAGAAGCCGTCTGATTTGGCAGGGCATGCGCAGGAAGTTGAATCTGTGATGTGCTGGAAGATGGATGGCGCGGCTGAAGAGGACATGGCAAGACCGGGGAGCTAAGGGAGATCGAAAGAATGTAATCCATGTCTCCTGCTTTCTTCCGGCTCGTAAGGCACCTTTGGTGATGCATGACAGCTGTCGGCAGATTGACACTACTCATCAAAGCTCCGCCTTGGGTAATTCTTGGGGCCGGACAGGGACTGAAGCCGGATATTGACTAATCCATAGGTAGCTTGCTGGGATATTTCGTGCGCTCAAAACAGGTCGGTAGGGGCTCGGTGGATTCAAGAAAGGAGGAAACAAGACGTCTGGAGGGGCTGGCTCAGGTGAGGTCGGTCGTCGAAAAAACGTTAGGGCGGTGGAAGAGAAAGTCGTGCACTATCTCGTTCTCGGTGTCCCACTTGGTTCGCACGGTACGGTGAAGGAGTGGAGCATCCTAGCAAGCAGGAATGAATGCAGCTTCTGATTGGACGGGGAAGAGTGCCTCATCTGCAGTCTGGCTTTAGTGCGCAGTTGGTGATATTGACACTGTAGACTGCATCGGGAAACAGCCTTAACCACTTACCTTACCGCACGCAGGCCCGGCCGGGTAGGGATAACGGAGGGGCCCCGGCATGCTTCGTTACCGTCCAGTGCACACTGTGTCTCTCTTTCCTCTCATGCCCTCCCCGAGTCCCCGTCCGTCCGGCGAGATGCGGGAAAGGGCACTTCCCTCCTCCTCCTCCTCGTCTCCAAGCTCCTTCCGTCGGCACTTGCGCGAATCAAATCATTTCCAAAGCTCTTCAGTCGGTGGCTTGCGATAGCGGTACTTTGTGGCTCGCTGCATCTCTCGCTAAGGTATCCATTCAATCATGGGACGCTCACCGTCTCTTCATCGGGACGGTCTCTCGTTCATTACTTGCTTTACTTTGCATTGCCTCGCTTCGAACACATTGGGCATCAACTTCGCATCCCGTGCCTTTTCCCCACCCTTGCCAACATGTTCTCTTTGTTTCTCGAGTCTATATACTGGGAACTCTTTGGTCGGAAGACACACCACAAGAAAACAATTCTTTGGTCGACAAGCAATCACTCCTAGGACACGGACGCAATCGATACAAGCTAGACGATATGGTTATCAGCTTTGATGCTAATTCAGTCGTTTTCGTCCATTACAATGACCCATTCCGAGTCTATCTGGACCCTCAGTGGGCACCTCGCTTTTCCAAACAAGCCAACATGCCCAGATATTTCTCCGCTCGTGTCAACATAAACTCCCAGTTCATAGAGCACCCAGTTGAAGCTACGGTCGACTCTGAACCATCCAGAAGTAGGCACTCAACACCAGCCCTATGCGGACGTCTCCGGCGCTCGCTCAGGTGCCAACAGGTGCTTTTGAGAGCCTTTATAGTGCTTTGCTGCAGCTTGCCACAAGTTGTCTCTTTCGATGCCACTTGATGCAAGGTCATCGTGGGTGCCCCGTCTGTCCAGCCGGCAAACTATCGCCGACTGTAAGGGTAATCCCTCACCCTGGCATATCATGTTTAGCACCGCGGTGATTGGATATCAGATGGGTCGGCTTGTCATGCAGACCCGGCCGTTTGCCCTCTGAAAGGCAAGCTGAGCACCGTGGACGTCCAAGCGGTAAGCTGGCTTTCTCCTCGACGTTGAACTTCCATACTGGCTTGGCACAATACGATGGCCATCATAGGGACTAATGGATTGCATCTATCCATCGGCCTTGCGTCAAATAATTACTTTGTCTCTCCGTTTACGGATGACACTTGGAAATGTCAGAGCGAAGCGAGCCGGGCACGTCCTTTGGCGTGGGTGTCCAGCAAGCCATCTCGGGTTTCTGTGCCTGCATTCGGTCGAGGACCTGATTGCTGGTGCAAGACGATGTCGCAGAAGGATTCTTCTGCTACAGTTACTTGACAGCGGCCCCCCGCGTCTTCTCTGTTTCGAAGCGGGCGCATAGGCACCCGGCATGCAATGAGCCACTCACGCATATATACTAATCACGGGAACTGGTGTTGCCTTTTCAACAGGCCGCTTGCCTCACAAGCTCGAAGAGAAGCGGTCAAGGAATAAGGGGCATCCGACTCTTTCGTACCAAGAACTCCTTTTCTCAACCTTTCAAACCCTCGTTATTCACGGGCATCTAGACTTTGGAATTTGTACAAGTTTAACTTGCTCTGCGTGACCCCGTTGCTGAAGAATTGCAATGGTCAATGCGCAGGGTTTGGGTCGGCCCAGACTCATTCCTTCCTCTACCTCGCCCTCATAGCACAAGGATCACTTTGAGCACGAACAAGGCATTGTGACTGACAAAGACCTTGCAACATCGGCATGGGAGCGGCCGGCAATCTTAGCGCTGCAGCTTCAGGTTGAGGCGACACAAGAAGAGCGTTGGCCGGAAAGGCATGCAGACCCTACGAGCCGTGGCGTAGGAATGGTGCTGAGTTGATTGCTTCAATGATTGTCTCCACACCGGTACACGCTGAGGGTCTGGATATCATCTTCTTGATCCGGGATACCAAGTTTCATTTCCGAAAAGCCGCATAGCTCTAACTTAGACAGCAAGGTCGGGCCTAGTCTGCTATTTCAGACAAGCTATGGACGGATTGCCCGCAGGAGGACGGGTATGGGATGGTACTCCATAAGCCCCTCATACGGCTACACGGTGCAGATGAACAGTTTCTCGAGAACCATTCCCTTGGTATCATCACGGCATTCGGGTCGCGACTGACCATCTGCCAACAAGTGTCTCATGGGTTTCTGTGAGCCGGCCTCGAACACGTTGCTCTCGCTCCACTTCGATATCGGATCTGGTCAATGTAAGGGCATAGACTTCCGAATTTGTTCGCTTCCCCCTTCCGCATTGGGGATGTCAGTCTTGAACTGTCAAACCTGCAAGTCTCTATCAGCCAAGTTTCTCGCCACTAGACGCCATGTTTCGTCTCCGCACCCAAGCCCCTGGTTATGTTGTGGAAGGCATCTCCATTCCCTTCGACGGCTTGCCAAGGGATGATGTGGAAATGGCCCCAGACTCACGGTATGTTGATCGCCTGGATTCATCGACCCATGATAGCCCCTCATGACGCGTGGTCTGTCAGAAGCCTTTGCGAGGCTAGGAACGTGGCCACGATATTCTCTTCCTGTCAGGATACTCTCTTCATGCTGGGAGCACAAGCATCCAGAGTTGGGTATGCGAGCGTATAGGCAGCAAACACCGTGTGCAGCGTGTCCGCACTTTGTTTCTCAGGCCGGTTTCAGGGCCGCCTGTCGGGAGTCAACCATACGCTTTTGAGGATGCAACGTTTGACAGGATCTGCATGATGGATCCATCGGCTGTCAGCCCTCCATGGAAGAAAGATGGCAGACGATCACCGCTGAGCCATCATGGTGGCTGCTGCTTGTGCGCCTGCAACTGATTGCAGAGTTGATTTACTCCTCGTTCAAGTGAAGCGGATGAAGCCTTCTCAACGGGCCAATGACTCGTGGTTTTAGGAAGCCAATGAAACTGCGAAATGATCGAATGACAACAGTGCTAGGCGCGGGCACCCGATGCTCCTGTCAGCTCACTTTCTGCTCACCGAGAAACTCCTGTACGTGATTCGAGACATCATATGACAGGAGCAGCTGAAAAATGATCGCCTTGAGTCCGGATTGATTTGCGACTGTCACACTGACTGATTTCAGCCACTAGAAGGCCCACCTAGATAGGGAGTTACCGTACGTGGATGTAAGCTGGGAAACAAAACCCTTAGCCTAGACCGAGGTGGTAGTATGGAGCATGTCGAGTGAGCGGGTGATCAACGAGATCCGGAACGGGTGGCGTCCTTGATGCTTGTCATTCTTGCCTGCATCATAACCCCACACTTTCAACAATGGCGTTCCTGGAGCAGTACTTGTCTTTCAATGAGCTCCATTGTCTAGGACCTTGTTGCCACATGGAGCTGGGCATGGGTATACACCATGGCAGGTTTGACGTTGCACCAACCCTACTTGATCAAGTTGTCAAATTGATGAACAGAGTCAAACATGAGGCGCCATAGCCTTTCAATGGCATGTGGGCCATGGACGAAGCAGCACCCTCATCCAGATGCGGATAGAGTATGTACAGATTGGGTTCAGGGAGCTGCTCGTCCTCTCGATGCTGAAACAGAGCACCAAGGTTTGTGGCACATGGCTGGCGGGTGTAGTCTCAAACTCTAAGAAGCAGCCCAGTTTGCAGGGCGGGTCAACTGGAAATCGGGCCGGTTGGGTGTAGTTACCGAACTAAGGTTCACGTAGCCCGAGGTGGGTCGCCGAAAGGCCGCCGCCAAAGCGGGGCTGGAGGCTGCGAAGGGACGTCTCCGTGTCTGGACTGGTCCGGCTCCTATTGTCCGGGCCCGGCCGGAATGCACAGGCCATGTGTTTGGCCCAAGGACTCGACCCAAAGGCCTTTGGGCGAATCAGGCGCTGACAGACGCGTACTGGGAAAGGAAGAGGGCGCCCCTTTAGACATGACGTTGTAACGTTCCTCCCTGGCTGGCCGCTAAAGTAGTCAGAGCCTGCCAGTCCGAGCGACGAGCCACACCCCACGGCACCTTTGCCGAAGGTAAGGATTAGGAGCCACTCCGCTCTGCAGCACTCCAATTACCTCACCTATCTCCTACCTGTGACTCCAACAAATGACGGAGCTGACTGAATGCGCCATGACTGCAGTGACTAACAGCGACATTGAGTCATAATTGCGAATCAACCGATTGCTTACCTCGTTACTTTCAATTCTATACCTACCCAGAAAGGCAGCCACACAAACTCCTGCAGTACATAGCGACAAAGGTCGCTAGAGTTTGTGTGCAGGGCACTTTTACCTCTGCACCCCTCCGCGCGCATCCGCCACTTTGTCGTATCCTCCTCACACGCTACTCAAACTCCCCTGGAGCTTCCGATACAGCTTCCGCGGACCTCAGCCTCTCCTCCTCGGGTATGCCTAAGAAAAGGCACCAATCCAAGTACTCGAAGCCGCAATCCACGGCCCCTGCATCACTGGGTGCCTCATCTCCAGCCTCGAGCTCGTCTGCCCGTCAGTTTCCTCCTCGGGTTACCTCTTCTTCCCCACACCCCCCACCTCGGTTCCCTAACAGGACCGCGACTTCCCTCCTTCTTCCATTTGTCCAAGAAACTGACACGAAAACCACGGCAAACAGAATCCCAACGCAAGGGCGTCAACGAACTCTTAGCCGATCTCCGTCGATCCTCCCTCGCCTCCTCAGGCCGTACCACCGCAATAACAGACTCAGCAGCCACGCCCACCGTCCCGCCCGCCCTTCGACAGGTCCTCCACATCCCAGAGACGCCTCCCCCGGCGCCCAGGCGTGTTCCACGATTCGACGCGTCAGGCAGGCGAGTGCCCCCCGGTCCGCCACCACCACGCAGCTGGCTCAACCGCGCCTGCAGCAATGCCTCCCGCTACACCAGCACCCACGCCCATGCCGCTCGCGGCGCCGTCCAGGGCCTCCCGGGCACCTACGAGCCGGACAGAGGCAGCCTGACGGACATTCTGCTGCGCAGGATGGCCCTCAACTGGGACTTCCAGAGGGACTATGACCGCTACTACCTTCACACATTGCCCAGTCGAATCCGCGGGTCGCTGGTCAGGTATGTGGGCCCGTGGTACGAAGACGGACTGTCCGCTGCGGACCTACGCAATATTCTCATCCCGCCCGTCGTGGATGAGCATGATGGCGAGCAGCTGCACCTAAGCCCCGAAGACCTCGTGTCGCTGAACAACAATGTCTACTCCCTCGACCTCACAGGTTCCATTGGACGCTCCATGAGCCTCAAGGACCTGGCTGACGTACTCTTCCCGCAGCACCTTGCCGGCGCGGAGGAGGAGGTGCAAGACTCCTGGGACACAGCGGAGGCACCGTCGCTGCCTCCGAAGCTCCTGCCCAACATCACACATCTATCCTTGGCCGTCGCTCCTGGGAGCTGCGGCAACAGGCCCGGCGTTTCGTGGAAGCAGCTGCTCGCCATTGCGGCGAAGCTGCCCACGCTCACACACCTTAGTCTAGCCTACTGGCCAGAGCCGTCGTTGACGCCCAACGCGAAGTTCGCGACGATCGTTTCGCCTGATGGCCGGACTGCGCAGTATTCCGGTACCGGAGCCTACGCTCATACCTTGGACGATGACTGGACCGAGGCCGTTATCCTCTTGCGGAAGCTGAGCAAATGTCTCTACGGGCTGGAGTATCTTGATCTCACTGGCTGTGGAGACTGGTTCAAGGCACTCATGGCGAACGTGGACGGCGATAAGATTGATTGGGGCGGACCCTGGGGTAAGGTATCAATGCTGAAGCTGACATACGGGTATGAGCTTAGCGAGAACACCCCTGTTGCCGATGGCGAGAGTTTCCGAGAGACGGCTGAAGTGGCAAAGGCAATTGAGAGATACATCGCCGCGCAAAGAGGTGGAAAAGGGCGGTTCATCACCGTCGAAAGAGATCACTTAGAGGATATTTGGTCAGCGGCTGTCAGTTAGACCATCAGAAAACGACCAACTGTCCATTAGAATAATTGTTCCCGCTAAACCACACTACAATAATTCCCATGATCTTAAGAGCCGCGGGCACCGTCCTGCTTGCTCGCATCCCACAGCTCACTGAACTTCCCTCCGTGATTGAGTAACAGGGCCCGAGGTTCTCCAACTTCAACGATGCGGCCCTTGTCCAGAACAACAACTCTATCAAGGTCTACGACAAGTGTCCAGACGGTGCGCGACGGCAATGACTGTGTGGTCTCTAAACTCATCGCGAACAAGATCTTTGACCATCCGCTCAGTATGAATATCGACACTAATCAAGTTAGCTCCGAGAAGGGTTCAACGACAACGACACCGCAAAGGAGTTCAGACACGTACCTGCTTGTGGCTTCATCCAACAAAACCACCTTTCCGACCACTCGTCGCAGCACGGCCCTGGCAAGTAAAAGTAGTTGTCTCTGCCCGTGACTCAGCGACTCCTCAACAAACGCCACATGCAAACCCCCATTCCCCTAGACAACATTCCAGAGACCGAGGCGAGTGAGCAATGATGTGATGGCATCGTCCGAAGCCACGGCGAAGGGTTTGATGTTCTGGCGCACGGTCCCCGGGAGGACGAATTGGTCTTTGGTGATGGCGATCAGAGCGGACCTCATTTCCAGCAAGGGAAGGGAATCCAAGGAAACACTGTCAATAGTGATCGTGCCGGATGACAGGGGCAGCAGACGGAGGAGCGCGAGCAGAAGTGAGGATTTCCCGCCCCCGGTGCGTCCGACGACGCCGATCTTCTCGCCAGCGCGGATGGAGAGGGTGATGCTGTCCAGGGCTTTGGGTGCCTTCTTCTCATCATCATTCAGTGTATACGAAGTTGACACGTCTCGTATCTCGATAGCACCTCTGTCGGGCCATCCCGGGGCAAGAGACGTAGACACTCGGTGATTCGAAAGCTGTTGCTTCCTTGAATCCTCCTCGACTTCGTCTGGCGTCTCTTACGAGAAGTTCTTGATGCGAGCGACCGCGCCGATGGAGGTCTCAAGTGAGGTCCAGAATTGAATCAGCATCTTGAGCGTCTCGGTGAAGGAGATGAGCTGGATCAACGAGACGCCCGTCAGTCCCACAGAGACGGTGTCGCGGAGGCGGACTGCAAGGCCGACGACGAGGAGCGCCAGCGCCGTCGTTGTCAGGTCGAGGACCAGAGTGAGCCATTGCTGCGTCAGGAGGAGGATATAGAAGGGGTGCTGAGAGCTGTCGATCAGGAGTGGGTAATTGAGGGGCCTGTCAGGGCGTGAGCGCGGAGGTTGGGTAGACCTGAGAGGGTTTCGAGGAAGTGCGTGCTGGAGGAATTCTTGTCAATAGTTTGGATCATTGGGATTTGTGGTTTTGCTTACTAGACAGGCGCTTTTTCTTCCAGGTCTAGGAATCGAAGTTGACGGGAGGTGCGCAGGTATGCTCGTTGAATGTAGTAGAAGACAAGAATTAGGATCGGGAAGCTTATTGCGATGTACCATGAGGTGGAAGCTATGAGGAAAGCTTTGCCTATGCAAGTAAAGAAGCCTGTGACGTCCTTAGATCAGTCGATGGAGAGAAGCAGAAAGAACATGCACTAGCCAGCGACACCACCAAAGCCAAGGGCAGGTTTCGATCGATCAGACCAATATCTTGGGAGAATCTGGAGCTTTTATGAGCCCTTGAGAACCCCCTACAATTTGTCCTGGGTGTATACCGAGTTGTGGTTGATTCAATATCAGAATTCGTAAAGAGAGCCAGAGGAGCGCTTGAGACAAATTAGTTGATACCCACATCACACAAAACCCAAAGGTTTACTCACTGCATGACCGCCGTGAGAAGCTTCTGGTGCAAGTTGATGCCCGACTTTGACGCAATTGGCACAAGGACAACCCTGCCCTCATCAGATAAATCCTTCCATTCATTCAAAACTCTCGACTCACCAAATCAGCACGGCAAAACACAAAACACCACCAGCTTGTAGGGCAGCATACACGCCAATATAATATGCAGACCCTTGGTTGGCGGCTTCAGCAGTGTGAGCCGTCCAGAACTTCAGCCAAACAGCTAGTTAGTTTTTTGTTAGCGATGAGCTCGTCTTTTTATTTCGATTTCATATTGGAAACGCTTACTAGGAAAAGTTGAGAAGAACGCCCAGACGGTCTGAAGAAAAAGCATGATCGCAACGAGAAAGACACCAGCGTTCTTAAAGTAATATCCATAAACACTCCAATCTCCAAGCTGGCGCCGCATATCTTCCTGATTCATTGCAGCCTTGGCTTCTCTCGTAATCGGCGGCTCATCAGGGGCGTCCGCATTCAACTCGGTCTGCGTTTTGCCTTCATCGTCGTCGTCTTTAGCCTCAGTGGCCACGAAATTGCTGACGTAGCCAGCTATCTTTCGGCAGTCTTCAAAGGTGCCCATCTCTACAATCCTGTTCTCATTGAGGGCGAGAATTATGTCCGCTTGAGGCAGAAATTCGGCTATGAACACACGTTAACATTTGCCCAAAGCCATACAGGCCTTAGGATTATGCCAAATGAATACGCACAATGCTGTGTTGAGATCACGATGGTGGTTCCCCAGCGTCTCAGAATGCCATCTCTGATGTTGAAAAGCTGACGAAAAACCGCTTGGGCTGTGTAGTTGTCTAGTCCGCTAAAAACATCGTCGAAGAGGGCTACTTGAGGCCGGGAGTAGATGGCCCTAGCAATTGCCTGGGTATCATCAGCATAGAAAGTATCGCAAGAATGGGGCTCATCTACCAAGCGCTGTTTTTGACCTCCACTCAGAGCAAGACCTCTGCTGCCGATAATTGTCTGGTCCCCTTCCGGAAGCTGGTCGATATCCTTGTCGAGATCACACGCCGTCAGAACTTGACGATACAGATGTTCGTCGAATTCGGAGAAGCATGTGATGTTCTTCCGAACAGTGTCGTTCTAATTAATATTCATGTTAGCTTCAGAAGGCCGGTTGAATTAGTTGACTTACAATCAGCCACGGGCTCTGCTCGCACCAGGAAATGCGGTCGCTTGCAAGGGCGATCGTCCCAGCCGCCACCGGGACCTCACCCAGCAAACCTTTCAGAAGCGTGCTCTTGCCCGAAGCGACAGGACCCACGAGCATTAGCAGCTGGCCGGGCTTGAGATTGAAATCAAGTTCGGTGAGCGTTGCGGTGGAGTCTGGTTTCCAACCGAATGAAGCCCCTTGGACATGGATAGCGGAATCCATGCCAAGGGCTTCCTTGGATTCTGTAGCCTTCGCAGAGGTGGTACCCGACGGAAAGGTTCGATATTCGACTCGAGGGGTTTCATGAAGATAGTTCTCAATCCGCTGGAAGCATCCTAGGGCCGCAATCGTGTCGAGAACCAGCTCAAACATGAAGAAAAGGGGACTTGCCAGTAAGATAATGAGGGATAAGGCAGCGAATAACTTCGTTGCATCAAGTATCTCGCCAGTCTTGGAAATGATGGACATATAGATGGCAAATGTGACGACGGGGGCAATCATCAAGGGGATTTGGGCCACGGCTGATGAGATGGCAGCCACTACGCGGAAGGGGATTGCTGCCTTCATCTCTGCGAGCCGGAGGTCAGATATAGTCTCAGAGAGCTTCTGCGTTAGCCCGGGCATTTTGATGCTTTTGATGTGTCCCATCATAGCCGAGGTGATGCCTGTGAAAGAATTAGTGGTCTGCAGAACTGCGAGGGTGAATGACATGCCAATTCTTTTTTGGACCGTTTCTATCCAAGCGACTTGGTATTTCTGAGTTGCAGGAGCAAACAAGAGCGTCACTACCAACGCAACAAGTGAGACGATCATCGGACCAGCCGCCGCGTATCCGATGTGGGTGCTTAGAATCAATGTTGCGATAGCGATCTGGATGATGTTGGCCCAGAACTCATGGATCTCACGCCAAGCGCGGACAATAGCTTCAACCTGCCTAATCTTAGTGTTTGTAACGAGGGGCGGGTTGGGGTAAGGCCTACATCAGTCGACATCAGAGTCACGGCCGGGTAATCGTCGCTGGGGGATGCTCTGACCTGTGTCGTTTTAGAATATATATGGCAGCGACCAAGATGCCCCTGAGCATAGTCGTGGAACGATAGGCCTTGTGCCAGTAGAAGCTGGACGCAATGGAGATGCCAAGATAGACGAGTCCGTAAGCCCCGATGAGCCCATAGCCGTAGTTGACATCCTCGGACGGGTCCTGCAGGAACTCTAGGAACCGATCCAACACCAGAGGTTGGCAAATGGTGAAGCCAAGCAGACAAAGTCTTGCTGGGACGACAGCCAATAGTTGCCACTTGAGTGTTGTGATGCACGCCCAGATGAGCCGATAGCTATGCAGACGTGGTGAACCGTCCGACAAGACATGCGATCTTGACCCAGACTGGCTCCAGCATAGCCAGAACCGGTCGTTCAGCACTGCCGCCGTCATGGACTCATCCAAAGTGAATAAGTCCAGCGGCTTCAGGAGACGACGGAACCCAGTCACTAGCAGCGGCGTAAGCCACCAGAAAAGACCACGGCTGTAGATGCCGCTGGTCTCCTCGGGACTGTACGACCGACCGGCAACATTGACGAGGTATCGCGTCTTCTCCTGGGCTTCGAGGATCACGATAGCCGTCTTCACCGCAAACGAGGCGGTGAAGACGGCACTGATGGCGACGCTTAGGTGCGACAGCCACATGGTGCGGAGGATCGCTCCATCCAGCACCAGCGATGCGAGAGTGTATGTATTCAAGATGGACGAAGGCTTAAGGCTATTCGTATGTTCTATGTACGAAAGACCACCAGACACCACAACAGCGACAAAAGACACGCAGGAGGCTGCGACGGAGACGGTGCGCAGACGGCTTGCGCCATCGTACTTTGTCCAGAGTGCGACGAGGGCGAGCTGTAAAATGGCGAGAACGGCGATGGCGGCCTGTTTGGTCAGAAGAAGGGCATGGGACGCACGAGATTGAAGAAGAGGTGTTCATGACTGCGATGGTGCAAAAGTTGGAGGAAGACAAAGCTTAAAGTGATAGGGAGCAGAGGAACCAGCCCATTTAAACGGTTTATTTGTAAAGCAAGCTAAGGGAGCCTTCCCCTGAAACAACATCCGATTGGGGAAGGTGAGTAAGCACAGCAATAAAAGTCGAGTTTTGATGCGGAAACCACCTGACATTTCAAGGAAACGCTGAGATAGGTAGGTAGGTATCTCAGCGATGCCTGCCCTGGTAATTAACGGAAAAGGCACACACGAAATGTTCATCTTGGAGTGTTCATCCGCGGCAAATAATTGCTATCAAATAAAGCTATTCACCTGCACATGTGCTATAACTGGTCTTTAAGCTTGCTTCTATTTTTGCTTGCCTCTTGGACAAACGGGGAAAGCAACATCGGACCAAGTCAATCCCAGTTGGAAGACTGTAGATCAGACTGGGAGTACCGCGGGCCAAGTCCGGATACCTTATACCTACCCAGGGATTCTAAACGTTAGCGCAGTCCTATACTAACCATATAGAGCAAAGAATCGCTAGTATCAGTACTTCCCACACCGCTAAAAAAGGCCACTTTTAAGGTACTAATACTAGTATTAATTTTTTAGCTATACTAATTAGTATCTCCTCTATCCCGCTAGATTACCTCTTTTAACTTACAAGGTATTATATATATAAAGTCCTCTAATATATATAATAAGACCTTCTACTATATATACTTAAGTATTACTTTAAGCTCTATAAACTTTAGGAACTATAGCCTAGGGTATTACTACTTAAGGTATACTTTAATCTATAACTATAAGTATCTAATAGGGCTAAGGTCGAGCGAGTTTAGAGGCTAGTTAAGTATTATAATCCTATACTTAAGTAGCTATTATAAAGTATATTTCCCTATATAAGGGCGAGTATTATCCTATTAAAATAGAGTACTAGGATACTCCTAAATAAACCTCTTAATATAGAGTAGAATATAGTTATAATAGCTATTAGATATTATCTTTCCCTATCCTTTACTTTAAAAAATAATAAGGCTTTTTATTATATTATAAAAAGACCCCTATAATATCTACTTATAACTTTTATAATAAAGGAGGGTAAATACCTCCTTATCTTTAAAGTTATATATTATAACCAATTATTTATATATAAGGTTATTAATAGCCTAGGTTTTATTAGTCTATAAGATAGGTACTTATACCTAGTTATTAGGGTTATCTCTAAACTATTTAAGAAGGCACTAGGTAAAAGAGACTTACTACTACTTATTAGCTTTTATATAATATATTTAATAGGGTTTTACCCTCTATTAATATCCTAGGTTATAAAGAGTAATAGAGATAGTATCCTCTTTAAATATATTAAAACTAAGTATTATATATTATAAGTTAGATATAAGAAGGTTATAGTAAGCTTAATCCTTATTAAGGAACTAAATAAGACGTATTTTAAGTAGCATAGAGATAGGCTATAGGTATTAGCTACCCTCCTTCCTTAGGGTAGCTTTCTTATAAGCTAGCTAAACTTAATAATAAGTAAAGTAAGTAATTATAATAATAGCGTTATATAAAAAGCTAGGATATTTATAGAAGCCTCGAACCTTAACCCTCTTATTATAAGAGAGCTCTCTAGCTTATAATTTTTACTATAAGTAGCGCTAGTAGTTAGTCTACCTAATCCTATAGCGATAAGACTAAGAGGTCTAATATTATTTAACTACTTATATATATAGGCTTTTAAGCGGGTTACTTCTACTATAAATAATACCCTACGCGTAGTTATTTAATTTGTAAGAATACCGAAGGTATATCTTAAAAGTTCTATAATAATCTTATAAGGTTTATATAAACCTTAATAAATAACTATAGTATATATAGTTGTATACCTATATAATATCTCTTTAATAATACTTTAATAACTATAATACATAAAATAATATCTAGCCTCTGGCTACTGCATAGTGATTTTACCTGCTTAAGTGCAATAGACCTTCTAACTCCGCGCCTCCTGATAATATATAGCCTTCGGTCACGTGATCCTCTCCTAACCATAGCTGCACTTATACGTGCCTATAGCCTCACGATCTTTAACTTTATATTAATAATAACGTGGTTTTTGATTATTTAATAGACTACGAAACTATTAACTTTTCCTCTTGCGCACTACCCGCGCTGCTAATACCGCCTCTATTACTACTTCGTCTGCTAGCTATGCTATTATTAGTAATGCTCTCTCTATTCGGCGTAAGCTATACTTACTAATATTCGCCTAGGCTGCCTAGGCTACCTCTGCCTTAGTAATGCGGAGGACTTGCTTAAAGAAGGGCTACTCTATAGGGTATATAACGACCCGCTAAACTTCTACTACTAAGTTTACTTACTTAGCTCTAATACTATCGCGCCTTATAAAGTCCCCTATAGGGGTATTAAGGTAAGCCCTCTTAA